>RJWT010039008.1:0-12747 GCA_004365215.1 Cuniculus paca | reverse complement strand
AAACACTGGGAGAGGGCAGGGGCTGGGGTCGTGAGTCCAGGACTTTGGCAGGGCTAAGGCAGCGGTGGAAGGTAGCAGCAGAGGCAAGGATTTGGGAAATGGCCCACGCGCTCACCGATGCGCACAGAGTGGGTGACCTTCCGGAGCTGGACCAGCAGGTCGTGACCCAGCTGGCGCACACGTTCCAGGTCATCCTTCATGGAGTAGCTCAGGTCCATAAGGTAGTACAAGTCCACCGGGTATCCCGCCGCGCGGAGGAAACGGACCCGGAGCTGATGGGGCTCCCCTGGCGGGCACACGCAAGTCAGCCAAGTGCACCCGGACCCCAGCCCAGACCTCCCCTAGGCCGTCCCGCCTGGGACTCACCTGGCCGCAGCGTGATGCGGACCCGCTGTGGCGCCAGCTGCGTGGCCCCCTCGCCGAGGTCGCCATGGCTGAGAGGCTCGTCCTGCAGCACCTCCTGCCGGCCGCGGGGCTCCTCCAGCTCCTGTGCCGGGCAGCCCCGAGCCAACAGGTCTTCGCGCCGCGCGCAGCGCCGCGACTCCGCCTCCCCGGAGGCGGTGAAGTTCTGGGCAGCAAGGAGAGGCGTGTCGGGACCCCGGTGTGCTCGGGCCCCTGCCCGCTCCCAGAACCACCCTGCGAAGCCGGTCCCCGCAGTCGCCTGTTCCTCAGCTCTTAGTTAACTCCCAGAGCCCCTCTGGTTCCCTCCCTTCTCCTCTACAGCTGGCCTTGAACTCTGGCCCTTTTTTCCTTGTCAGAGCCCCCACTTTCTAGCGCAGGCCTTCCCCTCCCCTAGCTCCCCCTTCCCCCAGCCACCCATCCTTCCCCTCCCCCTAGAGCACAGACTTCCTGTTGAGATCTTTGACCTCACTACCACAGAAAGAGTCCAGTGTCCCTTGCATGCTCAAATCAGAATGCGAAGGGGTCAGGCTAAGACCCACAGTTCTTGGAGAGGCGGACAGGGTCAAAGAGGAGCCGCCTTCCCCCAGTGTGTCTGGTACCCCTGCACTGACTGGGAAGCCGCAGGGGAAGGAAATGGTTAGGGTGGCTTCTCAGCTGGCTCGGGTGCCAGCCCCTAGTCTGGGGATTGAAAAAGGCAGACACAGACCTGACTGTCCTGAGGCTCATCTTCCCAACCGCAGCCTGGCACCTCTGGCTGTCTCCCTTCTGCAGGCCTGAGTTCATGTCTACTCTTCCTCTTCTCCCAGATGCACAACCTGCCTTTCTCCTGGACCCCTCGGACTGCCCCCTGAATCTGCCAGCCCCTGCCCCCTTAGCAGGGCCCTACACAGATCTACCTCATCTTCCTGTGACAGGGATGGTGGTCCTGCCCCACCACCAGCTCAGTAGCCCGGGGGCTCTACTGTGAGCCCTGCCTCTTCAAGGCATCAACAAAAAGAGCCTTGTGCAATCAGCCAAGGAGATTTTACTCTGCAGCCTGATTAGCCACTTAGCTCAAGGTTTCCCGCACACTCCCATCACAAGCACACAGACCTGGGAGGGCCTTCCCCTCCTCCTGCTCAGTCAGCTATACATCCAGGAACTTAGACTCAGAAACCCAGCCATGCCGGGTGTGGTGGATCATGCCTGTAATCCCAGCACTTGGGAGACTGTGACAGATGGATCATTTTGAGTTCGAGACCAGCCTAAGCTACAAAGTGAGCTCAAGGCCAGCCTGAATGGCATAGTGAGACCCTGTCTCAAAAAGACAAGGGCCAGGGATTTAGTTCAGTGGCCTAAAAGCGCCTGCCTGGCAAGCATGAGGTCATGAGTTCGATCTCCGGTGCGGCAAAAAAAAAAAAAAAGAAAAGAAAAAGTAAAAGAAAGAAACCCAGGTACTTTCTGCTACAGACTTGGACTGCACTCTCCTCAAATTCCTATGTTAACTCTATGTGTTGGTATTTGGAGATGGAGCTGTTGGGAAGTAATTAGACTTAGATGAAGTTGTGACTGCAAGCCCCTCGTGATGGGATTAGTGCCTTTATGAGCAGAAACACTAGAGAACTTGGGCCTGTCTCTCTCTCTCTGCTATATAAGGACAAAACAAACTAGGTGGAGGGCCCTCACTAGGGAACTGAATCAGCCAGAACTTTGATCTTGGCCTTCCCAGTCTCCCAAAATTATAAGAAGTAAATTTTTCTTGTCCAGCATGCTAAAACATGCCTGAATTCCCAACATGCTGGAGGCTGAGGCAGGAGGACTGCCATGACTTCAAAGCCAACCTGGATTGTATAGTGACTGCAAGGCCAGCCTGAACGATATGAAACTCTGTCTAAAAAGAAGGAAAGAAAGAAAAAGAAAAAGGAAGAAGAAAATGCTATAATTTAAGCCGCCCAACCTTGTGGTATCTTGTTATGGCACCCTGCAGTAGCCAACATACTTTTTCACATGTGTACCCACACAGCAGTCTGTTCTACCTATAGGCAACCATGAATTCCCACAGACACATGCTCTTCTGCAGTCAAAGTCACAAGTCCTACACACACACACACACACACACACACACACACAAAATAAACATACAAATCTAATCATGCATGCACAGGAAACTAAGTGTATGAATGCACATTCACACAATCCCACACAGCAGTCCAGTGTACACACAATCATACCTGAGATTGCAGTGTACTCAGAAAAATCACACACATGACCACACAGCCACACACGTACATCTAGGCCATACACACACAGACACATGGTCAATGGCTGCAGACCCGTCTTTACCAGTTGTTTGCACCATGCGCAGCTTGGGTGTGAGAGGATGCACTCTTTGCAAGAGGAGGCTGGCTGGCAGGACTCCGGCAGGAACAGGTCAGGATTCCTCCATTCTGTGGCCTCCCCTTGGTGTGAGATCTTGGCATCCAACTCACTCTCACCTTTGCCCAGCACCAGCAGGAAAACAAGAGACACTGACAAAACCACCATGGCCTGTACAAGGATATAAAGCGGGCACATGGGTCCTCAGGACCACTAAGCTCTCAGTCCTCTAAACTGCACTGGGGTTGCCACTTCCAAATCTTTATCCCTCCTCAGTTTTACATTCCCCTGTGGATTCAGCAGTTTCTTCAAAATGGCAGGAAGGGATTGAGCCAGGCCAGGATAGCAGCCTTCAAGAAGACCTGTCCTTCCTGTGCACAGACTTCATTCACATGGACAGAGTGGCCCCAAAGGGTCTAAGGACTGGGCCTGGAGGCACCCAGGGCTGCAGCTGGATCTCCCCACCAATACTCCACAGCGTAGTAGAAGTAGAACCAAACAAAACACTGGATCTGTCCCGCTGTCCCAGCCCAGGAACTCACTGAATGTGTGGCACGTCAGGTTTTCTCTCTGGGCCTCAGTCTCTGCATCTGTAAAGTGAGGGAGTTGCAAAAACAATCTGACTAAGCTGAAAGCCTTCACAGCTTGCACAGTCTTGGATTCTAAATAAGGAAAGCAGGTCAATAAGTAGAAAGGCAAAGAAAAAAGACTGGAGCAGATGAAGTGTGAGAGTCGAGGAATGGTAGTTCTATTTGGTTGATGAGGAATGAAGATTAGATCACAAGAAGAACTTCCTTTTTTGTCTGTTTGGCAGCCCACGGCCTTCACACCTGAGCTATGTCCCCATCCCTTTTTATTTTTAGACAAGGTCTCATCAAGTCACTTAAGTTGCCCATATTGGGCTTGAACTTTCAATTCTCCTGCCTCAGTTTCCCAGAATGTGCCATCATACCTGGTGAAGAACTTCCTAAAGGTCCAGGATAAGGGAAGAATACCAAGGTTGGTAAAATTTTTGCTTTTCTGTACTTTGCACAATGGAATTCTAAACTGCAAAAAAGCCTGGACACAGGGTAATTCCTGGGAAGACTGCTAGGAAAACCATGCAAATTCCTGATTTTTAAAAACATAATTAGAAGCCGGGCATGGTGGCTCACACCTGTAATCCCGGCACTTAGGAGGCTGAGACAGGTGGATCGTTGTGAGTTCGAGACCAGCCTGGGCTACAAAGTGAGCTCAAGGCCAGCCTGAACAGCATAGTGAGACCCTGTCTCAAAAAGACAAGGGCTGGGGAGTTGGCTCAGTGGCCTAAGCTCCAGCCTGGTGAGCGTGAGGTAATGAGTTCAATCCCTGGTGCTGCAAAAAAACCAAAAACCAAAAAACATAATTAGAAAAAAAACAAACAAACACCTTAAGCATGATAGCACATGCCTATAATCCCAGCACTCAGAAGGCTGAGGCAGGAGGATCACTATGAGTTTGAAGCTAGTGAGGGTTACATGAGTTCAAGGTCAACCAGAATTACAGAGTGAGTAAGACCATATCCCAAATTTAAAAAAATTAAAGGGCTGCGGTTGTAACTCAGTGGTAGACTGCATGATTATCATGCACAAGGCCCTGTGTTAGATCCCCAGCACCACAAAATGACAAAAGCTAGGCAAGGTGGCACATCCAAACATTCTGGAGACTAAGGCAGGAATATTCTTGGTTTTAGGTCAGCCTGGGTTATATGGTAAGATCCTGTCTCAAAAACAACAACAAACACTTGAATAGGCAATCCATTACCATGCTTCAAAAATCAAAATGTTAAATCCCAATGGATTTTTTTTTCATAAATAGAAAAACTGATCCTAAAATTCATATGGAAGTGCATAGAATCCCAAATAGTCATAAAGAGGGGAAGAGGGGTTGAAGGGAGGGGAGGGACTTGAGAAAAAAAGTAATCAAGGTATATCATGTACAGGTACAAATTCCTTATGAGGAACGTGATCATTATGATATCTAAAATATATCAATAAACTTAATCTTTAAAAAATCTTTTAAAAACAAATTCAGAGTACTCACACTTCCCAATTTCAAAACTTATTAAAAAGCCACATTAATCAAGACAATTGGTACTGGCATAAGGACAGACACAGAACTCAATGGAACAGAGTTTCATTCCTAGGAAGAAGCCTGTTCACCCATGACCAACTGATTTTCAACAAAGAGGCCAAAAGTCTTAATGAGAATATAATAGTCTTCATTAAATGGTGCTGGGATAACTGAATAGGTGTATATAAAAGAATGAAGTCATACCCCCTATAGCAAACAAGACTTAACTAAAAATCATTTTTATTAAAATGTAAGAATAACTGCTAAAACTATAAACTCTTAGAAAAGGCCTAGCATGATAATGCATGCCTGTAATCCTGGCACTGAGGAGGCTGAGGCAGGAAGTTCACTGTGAGTTTGAGGTACAGCACTTCCCCAGCATGCATAAGATCCAGGATTTAATCTCCAGGAAAAAAGCAAAAAAGAATTGGAATTGCCTCAACCACAGTTCAATCTTGGGGAAGTGAGGAGCGACTGGAGGGAGGAGAGAAGGGAAACATAGGATGGACATCTTGTCAATTTTTTTTCTTCTTTGAATAAATGTCACTTTTTCCCCCGGCCTGGTGGTGCACGCCTGCAATCCCAGCACTCGGGAAGCTGAGACAGGCAGATCATTGTGAGTTTGAGACCAGCCTGGGCTACAAAGTGAGCTCAAGGCCAGCCTGAACGGCATAACAAGACCCTATCTTAAAAAGACAAGGGCCGGGGATTTGGCATAGTGTTGTAAGTGCTTGCCTGGCAAGTATGAGGTCATGAGTTCAATTCCTGGAGCTAAAAAAAAATAAATTTTTTTAAAATGTCACTTTTTGAGGCAAAAGAAGGGCAAAAAATAATTGAAAACAGGTGTCCAAACAGCACCTATGTGGCAAGGGCGAAACCCTGCATTGATTCCTGGTACAAAAAAAAAAAAAAACAAAACAGGTGTTTAGTCAGGCCTGGTGGGCCCACACCTGTAAATCCCAACACTGGGGGGCAGAGGTGGGCGCATTGCCCGTGAGTTCAAGGCCAGCCTGAACTGCATTGTGAGACCTTATCTCAAAAGAAGAAAAAAGAGCTTTCCGCAGCAACCACTGAAGAGCAGCAGCCATGGCTCTGCGCTACCTCGTGGCCCTGCAAGGGCCACAAGGTGACGAAGAACGTGAGCAAAGCGAGGCACAACTGCCGCCGCGGACACCTCCCCCAGCACACCAAGTTCGCGCGAGACGTGATCGGGAGGGGTGCGGCTTCGCCCCCTATGAGCGGCGCGCCATGGAGCTGCTCAAGGTCTCCAAGGACACATGGGCCCTCAAGTTCATCAAGAAAAGGGTGGGGACGCGCACATCCGGGCCGAGAGGAAGCGCAAGGAGCTTAGCAGCGTGCTGACCTTGCCATGCGGAAGGCGGCCACCAAGAAGGACTGAGCCCTGTGTGGAATAAAGCTTTGCAGAAAAGTGCCCCCCCCCAAAAAAAGAAAAAAGAAAAACAGGTGTTCGGACAAAAACGTGTACTTGAATATTCATGGTCACACTATTCAGAATAGCTATCAGGTGGGAAACAACCCAGTTGTCCATCAGTTGATGAATGGATAAACAAGGGGTACTATATATCCACTTTTTTTTTTTTTAGGAGCTCTATTAGGTACTGTATATCCATATTATAATATTATTTGACCATAAGAAGCAAAGAAGAGATTTAGCCCAGCGGCTTCTGCACTTAACCTGGTAAGTGTGAGGTGGTGAGTTCGACCCCTGGTACCCCCCCCAAAAAGAAAAGTATTGATGTGTGCTACAACTTTGATGAATGTTTTTTAAAAATTAATGCATATTGAAAATAGTATGCTAAGTGTAATGAAACCAGTCAAAAAGGACCCCATTTTCTTTCTTTCTTGTGGCACTGGGGATGGAACTCACAACCATGCACTTGCCAGGCAGGCGCTTAGGCCACTGAGCTAGATCGATGGTCCCAAGGACCCCATTTTCTCCATGTATATGAAAATATCCAAACTAGGAAAATCTATAGAGTTGATTAGTGGTTACCAAGGAAGCACTTGGAGGAGTGGAAAATGCAGTGTGATTAATACCTTTTTTTTCCTTTGGCAATACTGAGCATTGAACCCAGGGCCTTCACACTGAGCTTCATCCTTGACTCGTTTGTTTGTTTGTTTGTTTGTTTGTTTGTTTGTTTGTTTGAGACAGGTCTCACTGTGTAGTTCAGGCTGGCCTTGAACTCACTATGTATAGCTCAGCTGGCCTCTGACTCATAATGAGTGCTGGGATTACAGCTGTGTACCACTATATCCAGCTCTCATTTTTAGACAGTTTTATTTTGAGACAGAGCCTCACTGAACTGCTAAATTACCCAGGCTGAGCTTGAATTTGTCACCCTCCTGCCTCAGCTTCCAAGGTTACAGGTGTGTGCCACCATTCTCAGCTAAGAACAGTTTCTTTAAGGAGTGCTTTGAATAGTTCTGACCTTAAAATCATTAAAATGGTAAATTTCAATGTGTAATTTACCATTAAAAATTTTAAAAGGAGCCGGGCATGGTGGCTGACGCCTGTAATCCCAGCCCTCAGGAGGCTGAGACAGGAGGATCATTGTGAGTTCGAGACCAGTCTGGACTACAAAGTGAGCTCAAGGCCAGCCTGAATGGCATAGTGAGACCCTGTCTCAAAAAGACAACGGCTGGGGATCTAGCTCAGTGGCATAAGTGCCTGCCTGATAAGCACGAGGTTAGAAGTTCAATCCCCGGTGCTGTGTTAAAAAAAAAATTTTAAAGGTAATTTTAATGCCCCATACAACCCGTTTTTATACCTACCCTAGCTTATTCTCTTTGTTTCTTTAATTTTTCTTTTGCTTTCTTTTTTTTTTTTTTTTTGCCACACTGAGGATCGAATTCACAACCTCACACTTGCCAGGCAGGTGCTTAGGCCGCTGAGCTAAATCCCCAACCCTGTTTCTTTAATCTTTCTAGAGATTTTTTTTTTACAGATATTAATATGATATCTGTACTTTTCAAATGATCAAATGGTAGAATTCTACAAATGGTAGAATATACACAATATCTGTACTTTTCAAATGATCAAATGGTAGAATTCTACAAATGGTAGAATATACACAATTTTGCCTTTTGTGTTTTTCTTTTACTACTTTTCTTAAACATCTTTCTACTTTCCCTTTTTATCTTCACATCTATACAGATTTCCATTGCAAGGGCACATTATGTTGCAGTTAACGAAGAGCATTTAAATTGTTCTGGAGGCTGGGCATGGTGGCGCACACCTGTGATCCCAGCACTCAGGAGGCTGAGGCAGGAGGATCTTTGCAAGTTTGAGACCAGCTTGGGCTACAAAGTGAGCTCAAGGCCAGTCTGAACTACACAGTGAGACCCTGTCTCAAAAAGACAAGGGCCGGGAATCTAGCTCAGTGGTCTAAGCGCCTGCCTGGCAAGCGCGAGGTTGCAAGATCCCTGGTGCCAAAAAAATAACAATTGTTCTGGAGCTGGGGATGTAGCTCACTGGTAGAGTGCAAAGCCCTAGGTCCCATCCCCAGTACCAAAAAATCTTAATTAAGTAATCAACTAAATTGTTTATAATTGTTCCCTATTACAAATAATGTTCTGCTGAGGATTTAGCTCAGGGGCTCAAGCGCTTGCCTGGTAAGCCCAAGGTCATGAGTTTGATCCCCGGTACCAAAAAAAAAAGAGAAGAAGAAGGAGAAGGGAAAGAAGAAAACAAATAATGCTTGGTCTGGCAAGTGTGAGGTTGTGAGTTCAATACCCAGTACAAAAAAAAAAAAAAAAAAGAAAAGGGCTGGGGATTTAGCTCAGCTGCCTAAGCACCTGCCTGGCAAGTGTGACATTGCAAGTTCAATCCCCGGTGCAGCAAAAATAAAAATACAAATAATGCTGCAAGGAAAAATAGTGTGCTTATCAGTTTACATGTGTGCAAGTGACTCTGTGAGATAAGTCCAGGAGGAGGAGGAAGAAGAAGAGGGTCAATAGGCATCTCCTCATCCTGTGCTCCCTGGAGGGTCACAGCAGTGGCACTGTCAGCTCTCCTTGGGAAGGGACACTGACACCTTGTCTGGAAGTTGCTGCCTCCTCCCTAGTGTGGACCCAGCCTCAGGCTCAGGTCCAGAAGCGTGCAGGGAGTGTGGGGAAGGGGCAGAGTGTCAAGTTGCGTGGTTGAACACCTCCATCCTGTTCCCTGCTGTCTCTGACCTCAGGTGGGTTAGATACGAAACGGAGCTCCGCCCTCAGGGAGAAGCCAGCCCAGTGTAACCTCAGCTCTGCTAGCTCTGCGTGTTGTGGTCAGGAGATGCTGCCGAACGAAGCCCAGCTTTGACTCATCTCACAGGTGGGGCCCCACGGCCACAGGGGTTCCCAGGAGAGGGCAAACTCAGAGCCCTGAAACCCACCCATCTCCCTGAAAGGGCCCTGGACTTGTGGACTGCTCTTTCCTACCCCTCTCCTCTCAATTCTTCCTCCCGCCTTCTTTCTCCTTCCATTTCAAAATTTCTAGTCGGGTGTGGTGGTGCATGCCTGTAATTCTAGCACTCAGGCGGCTGAGGCAAGTGAATCTCCACGAGTTCAAGGCCAGCCTGGGCTAATTAGTTCAAAACTAGCCTGAACTACATAGTGAGACCCTGTTTCAAAAAAAAAAAAAAAGAAATTCATTACATCTCTGTGGCCTTTCTCTTCTCTACTTCTTCACAGTTCTTTGTTTTACTTCCTTTTCCTGTCTGATCCTAACTATAGAATGGTAGAATCTTCTACTTCAACCTCCTGCTTTTGCAGAAAGAAACCTAAATTCCCCAGTGCAAGCCAAGGTCACACAGTGAACAGGAAGTAGATCAGGGATTGAAACAAATCAGGCCATTGGGTGCATCTGCTGCTTTGCTCCTCTCCAACCCCAGCACCAGCACTAGCACCATCACCATCACCATCACCATCATAGGTTGTCGTCTACCCACTCACCCCAGTGGGCTCCACCTATCCCATTTCTTTTTCTTGGGGGTCATCGGTCTTTCCTTCTCTCCCTGGGACGCAATTCTGCTTCTAGTATATACCTCATTGCCCCCTGTTGTGATGTGTGTTTTGCTTCACTATGACTCTTGTGACTCTAAGTAAAATTATTTTTCTGGTGCCAGGCTTGGTATGCAAGGGCCTCATGTATACTAAGCCATTGTTCTACCACTAAGCTACACCCCTGGCCCATAAATTGACATTTTAATGATTAACGCAAGTATCCTTTGACAACACTAACTCCATTTTGAACTTTCTCTTATAACACAAGCTGTAACTGACCCAGTGACTGGCTGATAGTCACCCTGAACAACTGGCTGACCCATAGCTATGTTGACAACTGTGTGCCAGTATGTAAATAAACCAGTGGTGTCCAGGACCTTCCCCTGCAAAAACTGACATCTGGAAGCTAACATGTCCTCTGGAACTATTAATACCAGTGTCTTCAGACAGCCACTTGAAACATATCTCGCTGTGACCCATTCTTTGCAGATACATACTCTGAAGAGATGGTGCCCGCAGGAGACCCCGCCTGAGAGCACAGTGCTTTAACTTCATTGTCATTGGCTTGATGGCATTCCAGATGGTAAAAGTGCCACCTGGACCACTTGGACAATTTCCTCCAGAGATGCAAAGTGTTTGGTTTGTTACTAACACTGTGCCAGAGTAATTTTCTATCTACTTTTGCTATATTTTCATATATTCCCTTTACTAATTTTCGCTTATCCCACTTTTCTATACATTGCAATAAACCAATTCACTCAGAAACTCTTTGCCTCACTTGGCTTGTCCTTTGATTAAAAGATAAAAGCCCCTGTCCTTCTTGAAGGAAACATAACCCTTGAGGTAAAACTGTCACTCACTACTGGGGAGCCAGGCCAGCCACTATGATACCCCGCAGATGCAGAGGAATAGAGCCTCTTCCCAAGCCATCCACACCTCCCATGCCAAGTAGAACACGCTCTGGTGCCCACTCAGAGTCACAAGGCGGGAACAGAGCTGACCCCTGGGAATGTGAGGGCTGTGGCCAAGGCACCGATGAGGAACAACCCTGAGCTGAGAACAAAGCTTTGGCAGCAGGGATGGCAGCTGGGAAATGTGGGAGAAGCCTACTTTCACATAACCCTGACACGTGGCGGGCACCAAGGACAGCACTAAACATCCTCATCTTCTCCTCCCTGGAGTCCCTCCCTTGGGAAACCAGCGTAAGAGGGGGGAGCAGGAACAGGGGATGCTAGAAATGCAGACAGGTCAGAGCCTTTCTCAAGACGAGACAGCATCCTGGATATCCAGATCGGAGCCTTCTCCCTACAAGATTGGGACCAGGTGGTTGGGCTTGAAAGGAGAGGAGACAGGAGGGCCCAGGGCCCTGTACTCACAGGTGTGTGCAGAGCAGCCCTTCCTCTGGTAGCAGCCACAGCCTTTGTGCACTGATCTGGAGGCTGCAGAGGAGGAAGTGACACACCCTAGAGTGGGGGAGTCAGGGGGTGGCTGATCTAAGAGAAAGTGGAGCAGATAGGGGAGAGGCTAGGCCACCAAGGGTAGATGATACAGGGATCTGGCCTCAGCTAGTGAGGCCTTGCTGTGTGAACACTGTCATGTTACAGTTAGTGGTCATAACAACCTCAGCCGACAGATGATACCCCTCTCCCCAGCCCCAATTTATAGATGCAGAGATTGAGGCTTGAATGCAAGGAGTAAAGACTTTTGCCCAGGGTCAAACAGCTAGCAAGCGGCTAGTCTTGGATTTGCATGAAAGTCTGCCTCTCTCCAACATTGATGATCTCCCACTTCCTCATATAGGAAAGACCAAAATAGGAAGCAATATGGAGGCAACAAGTACTGCAGAGAGGGGAAGTTAGAGATTACTGTTCATTTTTAAAATACAGGGGCCACTGATTGTATCACTGTGCTTTACTGCACAGGCTCTGGAGCCAAAACGCCCAAGCTCTATCCCAGTTCTCTTTTACAAGTAAGTAGTAAAGCCCTTAGCCAAGTTCCTTAACGTTTCTTGCGGCTGCTGTGGTGAGAATTAAGTGAGAGAATGTATATCCGTGGCTCCCATGAGTACCTGGCACATACTAGTGTCTCCGTAAGAGGATTAGCAGGAAGGAGATGCAACAGGGGTTGAGAAGGGGCAAGGCTTGGGGAAACTTGAGGTCCAGACACCTGGAAAGTTGGAGAGGGGCACAGGGCCAGGCTTGGAGAATGTGACATAGGGCCAAGGAACCAGAGTAGTGGCACCTGAGGAAGCTGGAGGAGAAGGCAGCATGCAGGAAGTCACTGAAGCCGAGGCTGGATGCAGAGGGAGGAACTGGTTGCGGAAAATATGTATGGGATTCGTCTCGACCACACCTGGCCACAGGGAGCTTGAGAGGGACCTGGACACAAGTCTGTCTTCACAGAGCTGTCTCCCCTCCCAGGGGCACTCCTGGGGCAAGAACTGGCTGTGAGGTTCCCTGCTGCAGCCATGGCACACAGCGAAGTGCCATGTCACAGCAGGTGCTCAAGAGGCAGCAATGGATCCTGGAAGTGGAACTGCTGGGAGGGCCCTTCTCTGGCCCCCCCAGGCTATGTGACACCCAGGACCTTTACCCTTCCCCCACAACTGGAGGTTGTTACCGTAGCAATGACCCTCTTTCCCCACGGGCCCTGTGGTTTCCTTTTAATCTTCTTTCACTTTCTTCTTCTGCTTTCCTTCACTCCTCTCCTATCCTGCATTCTCAGCCTGTGTACCCTATGCACAGCTCACCAGTGAAGAAAGCCAGGGATGACAGTAGTAGTGGTGCATGCCTATGAGCCCAGCACTCAGGAGGCTGAGGCAGGAGGACTGCCAAGAGGTTGAGACCAGCCTGAACTACACAGCGAGTTCAAGGCCAGCCTGAGCTACAGACACCT
>RJWT010039007.1:0-12776 GCA_004365215.1 Cuniculus paca | reverse complement strand
AGGAGGTAAAGGCCTAAGTGCTGGAATTTTGCGAACTGAATTGGGAGAAGCAGACTGGAGAGAGCTGGGGTGTGCATTACCCAGTGTGTCTGCTATATACCTCTCCCTCCCTCTGTTTTTCTGGTGTGGTACACCTATTTGCAGACGTGAATTTCTGTAGTTTTATACTTTGTAAAGCATAACAGTCCTGTATGTTGCTGGGTGGAAAGAGGAACAGTTGCCCTACTGTGTGGGATCTGGAATCTGAGGGCTTCATGGCCTGTTCTTGTTTTGTTTTTGTTCTTGTTTGTTCCTTTGAGACAGGGTCATCACATTCCCGTTGGCCTTGAACCACAACTATGCACCCCAGGCTGATTGATGTTCTGGGATTATAGGCCTGTCCCAGCCAGTAACTTGTTAAATAACCTGTTGTTAATTAGTCCTTAGTTTTAACCCAGTTACCTGAGATTAGTTCCCAAGCCTTTTTGGGTTTATTTTTAAAGTCTAATTGGTTCTTATTTCAATTTTCAGCTTTTGGCTTTCTGGACTTTGCAGTCCATTTAGGTCTGGTATTTTGGCTTTTATGTAGCTACAAGTCATTGGTTTAGCCTATTTCCTACAACTGGACATTTACATTGTTCTTAATTTTTAAAGTAAGTGTAGCTTTGTGGTTTATGTATTTCTTGTTAGGCCCCTAGTTATGTGAAAATACAGAAATTTTGAAATTAATTGTCCATAGAAGCATGAATTTACATTGCCACCAGTGGTGTCAAAGTGCCTGTTTATTTACATCCTTGCTAAAAGTGTGTTCCTAGTTTCTGTTACTATGCTGTTTATTCAACCATTCCTATTATTGGATATTTAGCTCCTTTTCAGTTTTTATTATAAAAAGGCTTAAGTCTTCGCAAGTTTCTGGTATTTTTAATATACTGCCAGATCAGTGCATGAAATATCTGTGCATTGACTGACTAGGAAGTTAAGAATTTGCTTTGGAAAACTGTTTGGGATTTAGCTTATTATAACCCACAAAATACTTTTTACTTAGTGATTTAAAAATAAAGGTCTGTGGTTCTTTTTCATATGATGGGTTACTTTCAATTTTGTAATTTTTTTTTTTTTTTGTCTTTTTGAGACAGTGTCTCTCTATGCAGTTCAGGCTGCCCTTGAGCTCATTTTGTAGCCCAGGCTGGTCTCAAATTCGCAAGGAGCCTCCTCCCTCAGCCTCCCGAGTGCTGGGATTACAGGAGCACGCCACCATTCCCGGCTTGTAATATTATTATACTAAAGTAAGCAGTTAACAAAGACACGTAAATTGGGCATGGTGGTACACATTTATAATCTCAGCAGTCTAGGAGACTGAGGCAGAGGATCGCAAGTTCAAACCTAGCCTGGGCAACTTAGTGACAGCCTGTCTCAAAAGCAAAGATTGAAAGATAGATGAAGAAAAAAAAGGGGGGTGGCTAGGGATGTGATCCTGTAATACAGTGGGAAGGCTCTGGATTGGATCCCCAATACCATACTAACTCCCCTAACAAAGGTGTATAAGCTTGAAGTTAATCATACTGTGTTGAAGTTGTACCACATTCTTAGTGATAATGTTGCCTGGTGTCAGATGTGTGTGTGGGCATTGGCTGAAGGAATCAAGGGTTACTTAGGAAAACGTCCTCATAATTAATTAATTGTCTTTACTAGGACTGCTCTTCTCAGCCAAATGGCCCTATTATGTGATTCTTTTTTTTTTTGAAATGGTGACAAAGTTTATTTGAGAAAGTAAAAGTGAAGAGTGTGGGAGAAAGTGGCTCTGTAGAGTGAGTTTGGGTTCAGTAAAAGGAAAAACAAGGTAGAAGTACACCCTGGAGAACACAGAGCAGGCTATCATTAGGAAAGCCAACATACCCCTATTACGGGATTCTAAATAAAATTTTTGATATGCTGTAATTGTCCAAGGAAGTGAATGGTCTCTAAAATGAAAATTACCAAGCACTAGTGAACAAACATTGAGGAGAGTACGTCATAGACATTCCATATTCATAGATTGGAAGCATTAATGTTAAAATGTTGATAATGCCCAAAGCGATTTACAGATTCAGTGTGTTACCCAAATTTCAGTGGCATTCTTCACTTAATTCTTCCAAAAATCAGAAACATTTCGAGACCACAAATGGCATACCATCCTTCCTTTTTGTTCTCCAAGTTCAGGTCAGGAAATGTTTTCTTTCTTTCTTTGGCAGTGCTGTGATCAAATCTAACACACTCCTGTGTGCTAGGTGAATGTTCTACTGCTTGCTCCTGGCCCTTCCGTAAATATTTTTTAGTAAAGGGCACTAGAGAAAATGTTTTGGGCTTTGCTGACCACATGTAGTCTCTGTCACATATTTTTCTTTTATTACAACTCTCAGAGTATAAAAACCGCTTGAAACTGGTGGGCTGGATTTGTCCTGCAGGTGCAGTTTGTTGACACCTACTTAGATGGAAAGTTTTAATATAGGACTTAAAATCCATACTTGGAGTTATAAGTGGTAGATACTCAATCAAAAATCTGCTCACAGATTTTAACTAAAGCCAGGAAGGAGATTGGCTAGCTTTAGACTTCAGTGGGTCAAAGAGGTCCAGTGGAGATGGCGCTAGTAATCCCAAACATCATGGCTTGTGGACACCTCAAAAATCCCTCCTTCCAAAAACCAAGAGTGCAGTAATCATTCACCTGTCAACTTATAAGAAAGTCCTTGATTTCCTTCCATCAGTGCCTGTCTTAGAGTGAATTTCTGTTAGGACAGTGGTGATGGGGTAGAGATTAGGGATGATGGAAATAGTGTGGCCAGTCAGAATTTTACTCATATGCATTGTCCTTGATTAGGGTAGTTGGACCTACAATCTTGTGACTTTATTATGGTGTGCAAGTGTACCTCTTCAACCATTTATTAAATAAATTGCATGAGATACTCACTTCATCATACAATAGAATTTAAGATGATTTTGCCCAGCTGTAGGGTAATGTGTTTTATGTAGTAAGTTAGAAGCATTATCGAGGTAAGATATTTTCAACGTTTGATGAGATTATTGGGTTGTAATACCACCTTAAGTCAAGAAACCTCACCGCATAGTATGAATGTACTATAAATGGCAGTCGTTTCCTATGTTCAACACAGAAAGAGGACATAGCTTCCTAGAGTCCTAGAAAATTAAACAAAGCAAGATGCTCAGAAAAGGGATTGCTGGACATTAAACATTAGGTAAATCAGTTTTTAGTTAGGAATGTACATTATTTTAAAAAATGTTCATATTGCAGAACAAGTTACTTTAAGATTTTTAAGAGGGCAATACTATTTGACAATTTCATCTTTATTCAGAGGAATAAAATTTTAGGGACAAGCTATATATATTGTACCGATGTACTAAGCTCAAGAGCTTTGAGAAAATAGCATGGCTGCCTTTCTTCCTAACTTGATTACATAAAGACTGTGGAGAAGACTATATTAGTCTGACCAGTGATACTTTGGCTGCTTTTCAGGTGTCATCATGAAAATAAATGTAAAGATAGTTTTGCTGCATTATAGCGCTTAGAAAATGTGTGTGTATCTGTGTCTGTGTGTGTACATGTGTCTGTCCCTGTTTTAACTGGTTTTAAGGTCGTACATTTACACTAACTACCCTCCGGGTGTGTGTGTGTGTATATACGTGTATACACGTGCACTCGTACATATGTGAGCACTGGGCATTTAACCTGGGGGGCTTCATGCAAGCTAGGCACTGAGCTACCCCTCAGCTGAATCCCAGGCTTTTAAAAGATTTTGTCTTTAGACAGGGTCTAATTTTTGTTTGAACCAGTTAAGGCAAGATTTTAGCAGCTTGCTAGATGCATATAGAGGACATAGTAGTCTCTGTTCTTCAAAATAAGCTTAGGAATGATGTAATTGACTGAGTTATGCACCTTTAAGCAAGTCACTTAATATTTTTGTGTCTGAATCATAGAAAAGAATCACCATATATATGTGCAAGCACTTTTTAAAAAAACTGTCTAAAATCGTGAGGATAGCATTTGAGCATAGTCAGTTGCTAAATAGCCAAAAAAGGTGAAGCCTTTATGCTATGGAAAGCGACCCCCTAACTGCTTCAGCTTGAACTTCAGCTCTTCTGTGAGTTGTGTTTTTTGGATATTAGCTTTTATTGCAATGTGTGATTTGCAGATCCTTTATTTCCCCAGCCCATGAGTTGTGGACTTCCTTGTTTCCTTTGCAGTGCGGAACCTTTTTTGTTTGATGCAGTCTCATTTGTCAGATTTTGGTGCTGTTGCCCTTAATTTGGGTAACTAAGAAGTCACTATCTAGACCAATGTCATGGACATTTTCCTCAGTGGTTTCCTACAGCTGTTTTATAAGTCTGAGTTTTACATTTATGTCTTGGTTAAATTTACTCCAAAGAATTTGTTCTTAAAAATGCTATTATAAGTGATTTTCTTTTAGTTAATTCATTGTGAGTAGTTAGGAATGTTACATAAACTCTGCAAAATTTGTGTGTCAGTTCTAAGTTTTTTCTTTTTTTAAGGACTTTCTGCATACATAAGACCGTATCATCGGCATACAGACTATTTCACTTCACCCTTTCCTCTTGGGGTGCCCTTCTGTCCTCATTGATCTGGCTAAGACTTTCTACTATGCTGAACAGAAGTGGTGAGAGTGGGCATCCATGTCTTTTTCGTTTTCCCACAGCGGGGATCCTCCTGCCTCAACCTTCTGAGTGCTGGGATTATAGGCATGCCACCACCACGCCTGGCTGGCATCATGTCTTATTCCTACCCTTCAAGAAAAAACTTTCAACTTGGGGAGTGTGTGTGTTACTGAGATTGAACCCAGAACCCATTGTGTGCGCGGCTATTGCTTTCACCGGTGAGCTCCACCACCAGCCCCAGGTTGGTTGGTTTTGGAGTTTCTGTGTTGGGCTTTAGCATAAGGATAATACTGTCCTTCTAAAATGAGTTCAGAAGTCTCTCTCTTCAGTTTTTGCAAGGATTCAGCCATGAAGCCATCTGTGTGTTCTTGGCCTTTGCTTTAGTGGGAGATGTTCACCTACTGATTCAGTTATCTCTTACTTACTAGTGATCTGCCTCTGAATTCCAGGTTTTTTGTGACTTAGTCTTGGTAGGTTGTGTATTCCTAGCAGTGTATCCATTTTTTTGGTTAATCCAATTTGTCGCTGTATAATTGTTTTCTGATTTTGAGTCTTCTTTCTTAGTTTTATCACTTTTCTTTTGTAGTCTTTTGCATGTATTTTCGTTCTCATCTTTGTTTTCTTATTTTGTCTTTTTTTTTTTTCCTAGTACCTTGTAAATAGGTTGCTTGTTTAAGATCTTCTTTGATGCAGGCACTTACTGCTATAAAGTAACCTCTTAAAACTGTGTTTGCTGCATCATACAAGTTTTGGTGTATTGTGTTTTCATTTTTGTTCGTTTTTCATCTCAAGATATGTTTTAATTCTTCAAAGCAGTTTTTCTAGAGCACATTATGCAATTTCCACATCCTTGTTACTTTTTCACAATTTCTTGTCTTACTGATTTCTAGTTTTATACCAGTAAAGTAAGAAAAATGTAGTTGGTAGGATTTTGATCTTAAACTCATTAAGACTTGTTTTGTGACCTAATACATGGTTTGTTCTGGAGACTGTTTTGGAACCACTTGAGAAGGCACTGTAGTCTGCTTACATTGGATAGCAAGTTGTTACCTGTCTTCGTCCATTGTGTCCATTGGTTTAATAGGGATTAGAATCAGGGTCTGAGGGTACTGGTGATTGAACCCAGGGCTTCACATATGATGCTAGCAATGCTTTACCACTGCACTACTTCCCCAGCTCCTGATAGTTTCTTAGTGATTTCCTATCTGAATTATTTATCCAATTTTGAAAGTGGATTATTAGACTCTTCTATAGCTCTCTTAATATTTGCTTCATACTTTTACATGAGCCAGTATACTTTTGAAATTGCTGTTATGGATTGACCCCTTTAGTGTTTGACCTAATGTTTATTTTGCCTGAAATAAGTGTAGCTATCTTTTTGTTTTCATTTGCATGTGATGTGTTTTTCCATCTCAAAAGTGAACTTTATAAAGTGATGGAAGTGTGCTCTGTGTTGGCTGTGGTGCTGGTTACGTGGGTGACTGTATTTGTCAGACTCACTGAACCATACACTTACAGGGAGGGCATATTACCAGTGTAAATTATGCTTGAATAAAGTTTGAAAAGAAGTTAAATACTAATGTCTATCTCAGGGCATGAATAATGAAAGTATAAAAAAGTTGGGTTAAGTAGTATATCATCACCTAAAATCAGCTAACCAAAGTATACTCATTTAAATATTTTTTGCTAAATGTACGTATTTTTGCTGCCGTCCTTTACTATGTCACAGTATATACAAGATAATTTAGCATTGCATGAACTAAGTCACATTATTGACAATAATACAGGAGTTTAGAAAAATGCTTCTTGTAAGTGGAAATAGTTTGTTTTTGGTTTTTTGGTACAGTGTGCACTTGTGGGCTTTCTTCTGAACTGTATTTTTTAAGTCTGTTTTAACTTAGCCTCATAGTTCAAGTAAGAAGAATATAAGTTAATAACTTTTGAAATTTTATTTCAGAATAATTACTGAAGATTTAACTATTATTAAAAAATAATACTAACTAGCTGAACACATTAGGCTGGCCCCACCATTCTGTTGTCCGTGTGCTGTGTTTGTCTTTCAGTTGAGCAGGGTGTGTGCTGAGGCAGAGGTAGACTAGAATGTGGTATCAGGCATAGGTGTGTGATTCCATCAGGGGTTTTGGTGATAAGCTGTGTAGAAAATACCTAAAAGTAAAATTGAAATTGAAGACACTCATAAGCCAGCCTTTACTTAATTAAAGTATCATTCTTTGATCTTTCTGTGCTAGTGTCAGATGCCTAGGTAATCATCCACAAAAGCTTGTTTGCTTTTTTTTTTTTTTTTTTTTTTTTTTTTTTTTTTTTTTTTTTTTTTTCCTTTTTTGATTTGGTTTTCTTTTTTTGGAAAAAGCCCAAGAAATTATGATTTCAGTTTTTAAATGATAGCACCCACTTGAACATGGATTTTTGTCTTTATAGCATGTTATATATTTAAAGATCCATGAATAATTTGCTTTTCACTCAGCAACTTTCTTTTTAAGTCATACACAGATGATCCCAAGTTGAATGAATTAGTTTTAAATTGCAAGCCTAAAAGATCAAGCTGTCTAGAATCCTTTTTGTCACACCTTTCCAACATCTTTTACTGGTGCTTTTTAACAAAGTCAAAAGACTAAAAAAAAAATCTTAACCATTTCACTTTAAAAACAGTGAAATAACCAAAAATTGCAGCTTCATGGAAAAATTCAAGCGACCTGGCCTGAGTATGTAATTATTCTCTGGAAAAGCCAACACCTATCCATGATGATGACCTAGTTCTCAAGGAAATGCCATTGTTGACTTTGGAGACCTTTCACCGTTGAGGTCTTTGTTTAGAGAGTGCCTGGTGCCCAGTGGGCCGCCATGTGGTGCAGCACTGTTCGTGGGGTGGGGAAGGAGGGGGTGGGTGCAGGCTGTCATGGCTCCTCCGTCGTGCATAAAATGATGAGAATTTTACCTAGTTCTTACCCCTTTTTAGACTACTAACCCTGTAAGTAGAGACATCAGGTGACTTCCAGAAGAGCAGGTCAGGTGTGCCTTCTTGCCTTTTCTCCCTTACTCTCCAGTTGCTGTATAAACTGAGCATCCTGGTGATCTTTAGTTAGTTCATGTGTGTAGAGGGTGTATGAAGAAATCAGTTCTTGTTTTCAGTAACCTTAATGACGACGACAACAGTTTGTAACTCGCTGAAATGGGACAATATTAGAACAGTGTGATTTAATGAAGTTTAGTGAATTCTTAAAAGATACAGGATACAATTTTAAAAACTCTTGGCTTTAGTGAAAAAAGGTGATGGTGAAGGGATAGGAACTGGAAAGAGGTTTGAAAGAAGTGGAATTGTTAGGCATCATATGAATAACTTGATTCAAATTTGGGCCAAAGCGAAATGACTGATCCTGGGCTGGGATGCCGAGTACCGTTTAATTTCCCATTGCAGGTGGGCTAAGTAAAAAATCCTATGGAAGTAAACTTCACATACCCCTGGAAAGACCATGAAAAGAAAGGGCCGGGGATCAAGATCAGTGGCCTAAGTGCCTGCCTGGCAAGTGCGAGGTCATGAGTTCAATCCCTGGTGCTGCAAAAAAAAACAAAAAAAAGACCATGAAAAGACTCTGTGGGCTTCTAAACAGGATGATCTGAAGACTTGTAAATTTTAATTCATGATAATATCTCTTTATAAAATTTTACTTTGCTATTTCCCATGTATAGGTTTAAGAAAATCTACCAAGAAGCGCAGTGAGTCCCCACCTGCTGAGCTCCCCAGTTTGAGGCGGAGCACACGCCAAAAGACCACGGGCTCCTGTGCTAGTACCAGGTAATAATTTTTTTTAGATTATTTTCTATTACTGATATACTTTTAATTTTTCTTAAAAATCCATGTTTTCAAAGTTAGTGAAGTATCATTTTTCCTGGAATACTGAGTAAAGATATTTATTCTAATATCACTAGTGCCAGGTTTTTGAATTTTCTCCCAATATTTACCAATGCGTATAATAAGTTTTAACCATTCATTTTTTGACAACAGTCATCCTCTACTTTTCCTTTTAGAGTTGTAGCCAACAGCCAGACGTTTGGTTGTCTTAGGAATTTTAGTCTGCCAACTACATCTTTAATGAGCATTGTATGCAGACTAGAGTTGTTTTTTAAAGGTAGCTGAATTTCCCAGTGGTGTGATTAATGAGTGAAAAGGGATGCCTATTTTTATGGTGGTGATATTACCTAATTAGTATCTAAAAGTGTTGGCACCAGTTCCTAAGTTTAATAGGTTAGGAAAGAAATGCGCTTGATTTTCATTCTGTATTACAATGCCTACCTATTAACCTCCCTGCCCCACCCCCAGCCCAAAAAACACGGTCTATGTGGGCATTGGGTGTGTTTTTTATATCTGGTTCCTATTGCCCAGTTACTGTGGATCTCATTTTCAGTTTTCAGAAGTGAGCTACTTTTGATGTGTGAAACGAGGTATTATCTAACATACTTTTATTAATTGAGAATCTAGGTTAAAGGTAAAAAATCATTTTTCTTCATTTCCTCTCAGATTTTCAGGCTGGTAAGTTGATCAGATGCCCTTGTGCTGTTAATTATTTAATAGCCAAATATGAGTTCTTTTTTATATGTAGTTTGCTTCCCCTACTAAATGCATCAAAGTGAGTGATGAGCAGTGCTTTTACCTTGCCTTTTTCCTGCTCTGTCTCAGGTAAGCAGAAGGGCTTTAGCACTCCTTTTGGTTCTTTCCCGGGACAGCCTGTTTCTGTTGCTGTTAGTGGTGTGGTGCAGCAGTGGCACGAGGCCTCCCCATGACTTGTCTGCAAGTTGTAACAAGTGTCTGTACCTTTGCCACCTTTTTGTTGTTTCGGAGATTGACCCAAGCAAGGGCCTCTTGTATGCACTGTACCTGTCAGCTACACTCCTGCCCTTGCACTTCCTGTATTTTCTACTTTTTTAGTTTGAAGTATCTGGAATTAGTAGATCTGTTTGCCTTTGAGGTTTCTTAGCAATTCCTGGATGAAAACTTCTCAGAAAATTTCTTAGTTCTTCAGAGTTTTAGTCCCAAGTTTAGGCCAGACTTTTAATCTTACATATCCAAAGTTTGTAGTCTAAGCTATAGAGTGAATTCCTTGTCACAAAAACAGTTTTAAACTGTAGTGTGTGAGGCCAGGCAATTAGTGTTAGGGTTGTGGTGGTCGTCTTCTGGAAGTGTCTTTCCTTGTGCACGTAACCACTCAGTTTCTGCTCGTGAGATTACTCCCACTGTTCTGGGCGTGCTTTGCACAGCCACCTAGCCCACCCACCTCAAATGCTCTCGGTGCTAACCTTCTGAATTATTTGACCTTCCACTTAAATGCAGGGCCCTGTAGGCCTGACTAATACCAGGGTCTGCTGCCCCGCAAGGAGTGTCCAGAGTGTTCAGCCCATTGTGTTGGTACAGATTAGTTATTGAATGAATTTGAATTCCCCTAATTCGTAACTTTATAAATTGGGCTTTAGGTTGTTTCCTACTGAGGGAAAGATTAGTTAAAGCAACTCTCCCTGGAAAGACTTTACACTAATTAGGAAAATAAGGTCTTATAGTACCCACAGGTAACTTAGACCTTTCCTTTGCATTTCAGTTATGTCAATTTTCTTGTTCTTCACTAGGCAGAATCTATTCACACCTTTTTTTTTTTTAAGTTGAAATTAAGTTAGTTGAATGTTTTTGCTTTTCCTAAGGTCATTTGGGGAGCTGCTGTTTAAAGCTGTAATAATTGGAGAAACACATTTTTTTTTGTTTTTTTAAAATTTCTGCCCAGTGTGTTTTTTTTCTAAAATAAGAAAAGGTCATCAGTAAAATGTAATGTGCTTCATGAAAAGTGAGTGAGAAGTATATTTTCTGTATCACGTTCTATACCTTTTTTCAAAGTCTTTCTACATGATCTGTATTTCTTTACCAGTATTTGGTTCCTGTCTATTTTACGGAATGGAGTTATTGTCCATTATAGCACAGTTTCACTGGATGATAGTTATTTGGGGTGATTTAGGTAATCTGGCTTGTAGAGAATGGAAATGTTTTTTCTGTCCTCCTTTTCCCATTGTTGTTATCACTCTGCAAGTCTATGTATATATCAACCCACTTTTTAGCCGGAAAGTAGGCCTCTATATGAAATGAACTGGATTTCTCTCTTTAGTAGCAGTCATTTGTCCATTTATTTGGAAGTGTTTAAGAATTATTCTGACTGTAAGGATGACAGCAGCTCCTGTTAACACAAAAGCATGTATTGTGACCGTGCTGTAACTTGGAAGAATTTTAAATATACAAAGTCTTGGTTGTTACGCATAGTGATTTTCTGCAACAATTTTGATTTAAAAAGAAGAAACTGGCTTTGTGCTTTATGAATTTGAGCTTTGTGCTGTCTATACATTGCTCCTGGTTCACCGATGATGCTGCCCGTGATGACATTTTTCTGTTGCAGTCGGCGAGGCTCTGGCCTGGGCAAAAGAGGAGCAGCGGAGGCTCGTCGGCAGGAGAAAATGGCAGACCCCGAGAGCAGCCAGGAGACTGTAAATTCCTCCGCGGCCCGGGCGGACGAGGCTCCCCAAGGAGCTGCAGGTAGGTTGGCATTCCATCTTTAAATGCATTTCTGAATCTCATAGATTCATTTAGAGGTAAATTATTTTTTATGAACTCTGGATATGATGAAAAGTAGGGGACAAAAAATAGGCTAGATGTTATGGCATCAAGCACATTTTGGTTCTGTTTTGTTTTAACTTACAGGTTTGGTACTTTAATGAGTAGATTCATTTGTTTTTGTTTAACTTCTCATCCAGTCCTGATCTGTACTGATTACATGTAAGGGGTTTTTGGGAAGGTTTAAGCTCTGTTTCATTTAAGTTTTTTGCATATTGATTAGTACATATAACCATTGCCCACTGACTGAAAGGGTTTAAATTATTAATATATATATAAGATCATGATTTGAATTGCTTCATAAATGTGAATTTTAACTTAGAGTTTTTGCTAAGCCCTAAAAGACAAGTTTTCAGTTTGCACCTAAGCTACTTATAATAGCATTTACGTTTTTGTGGGCTTATTTTAATTCTTTCTGATACTTTAGCATAGCAAGAGTTAAGGTTTTTTCCCTTTCCTTTAGCTTTAAATTGTATCTCTTACCATTACCAAAACAAAGCTAAACCTTCAGTTGTCAGTAATAGCTTATTTTAAAATGTATTTTGTCCATTGTTTTTCAACAGGTAAAAAGTTAATTTGTCATCATGGGCTTCTAATTCCCTTGAATCAGGATGTGGTTTAGTATTAGAATATGTGCAGGTCTTCTCTTCTCTTCTCTTGCTCCCTTCCCTTGCTCTCACACTCCCTCCCTGCCTTACTCCTTTCTTTTCCTAGAACTGGGGATGAAACCTAGGGCCTTGTGCATGCTAGACAAGCGCTCTACCACTACGTTATGTCCTCAGCCCCAGAGTGTGTTTTTTAAAAAGCTAATAATAAAATAATAATAAAACTTTCCACTTGTCTGGAAGAGCCACCTTAGTAGTTGTATTCAGGTTAACAAACTCAATCATAATTGGCATGTAATTCCAGTATTTGTCAACAGTTTTGTGTAGTATGGAGAAACAACTGTATTTGAATTAAAAATCACTGCTGAAGAGTGTGTTTAAAGAATTGATACAGCCCCGAAGGAGGCTGAGGTCGGAGGATGGCAATTTTGAGTCCTGTTTGGGGAACCCAGTGAAACTGTCTGAACAGACTGGGGATGTAACTCAGTGGTAAAGTACCCCTGGTTCCACACACACACACACACACACACACACACACACACCCACACCCACACCCACCCACCCACCCACCCACCCATAAAAAAGAATGTAGTTAGTGAACTCAGACTGGTGCAAATTTCTGACCCATTAGTAGTTATCTGACTTGGGCAAGTACATACATAGTCACAAAGCCACAGTTTCATCATGTGGATGATGCATCTTATCCCCTTTGTGCAGTTAAAACATTTAGACAATTGCTGCATATAGTGAACATTTAACAAATGCTTCCTGTACAGTGCAGCATCATACAGTACATACTGGTTAAATCTCCTTTTTTTTTGCTAGTAGTGTGGATTGTGCTTGACCTTGTTTTTTTTTTT
>RJWT010039006.1:0-12751 GCA_004365215.1 Cuniculus paca | reverse complement strand
GGACTTCAAAACAAGATAACAGTAAATCCAAAATGGCTACCATAATATCATGTCATCCTTGAAATAGCTGCTCATGCTATAGGATATAACAAAATCAAACAAAACAAAACAGAATTAAAACCCAATCCAACAAAACAATGAAAATGATACAGGACTTCAAAACAAGACAATAGGGAATCAACAATGGCTACCACCTTCAGAAGGAGATCCCCCATAGATGCCATACTGTGTACCATTATCCTCTGAATAGATGATTAGACCACTGGCCCTAGACCTGCAAAGTCAGTGAAACATCAAAACACCACAAGCATCAGACTGCATTTCACCTCAGTACCCATCATCCCAGCCTGTGTTTCTCTGGATCAGCCGGTCCCTTACATTTGGCTCTTCTTGTTTCCCAGCCCATGCGCCAGAAGGGGCTGGGGTCTGGCTGCCCCTGCAGTGGCCCATGCATGGCGCTGACTCATAGGGAAGGCTTGCTTCTTGGTGACTTCTTGTTCTCTTCCCCTGCTCTCTTGTTGTTTTTAAGGTATCTCTGAGTAACTGGTCTCTGAAAGTATCCCTCTCCTCTAATTCTGACATTTTATCCTCACTTTGGTTTATTCTGCCCATACTTTCAGTATAATTTTTATTCTCTTGGACTTCTGTTTGGAACATTTGCATGGACTCTAATTCTTTGCTAAACTGATCATTCATGTTTTGTATCATTTTGTTTAGCTCAGCTAGCTTTTTATTAGTGTCTTCTGTAAGCTCTCTGTTCATTTTGTTTAATATTTCCATTACCCATTTAGTTATATCTTTTGTAATCCCACTGAGCACCTCATTAATCTGTTTTTTAATCTCCTCAGTTATCTTTTCAAATAATTTGGTTGTGTGGATTTTGTTTTCTTTCCTCTTGATGCCTCCAGCATCAGTTTTGGGAGAGGTTAGAGTGTTGGGAGGATTTTTTTTTGCCTTGTCTCCTTATGTTTCTATTGTTTTTTACTTGTTTTGTGTTTAGGTGTGTGGGCACTTATAATGGAAAGACTTGATTGCTAGTATGGAGATTTCTTTAGTCAGCTTTCCAGTGACATACTCTGGGCATGGCCAACTATAGTCGTTTGCCTCTATACTAAGATCCAACCACCTCTGTTAATTTGGGAGGGAAGGACGCAGTGCAATTGGCCCAACACCTAGTTCTTGGAAAGTGGTGTACAGTATCGTTAATGTCACAAAGGTAACCTGAGTGTTGGCATACAGACAAAACCCATTAACCGCAACATTATGTGACCCTGAAAATATCTAGTAAATCGGGAACTGTAATATCATTGAAGACAAAGTAGATATTGACATCACAGAATAAATGATATACCACCTTTAACCATAGTAAAGAAACCCACAATTATAGTATAAAGACTAAGATGACCCAGATATCAAAATACAGCAAATATATACTAAATGCAACAATTATATCTCCACTAATGACAGAACAGACTGCAACAGTAACAACACAGAGTTACTATCTGAAGATTAATAAGGCTTAATGGTTATATTACTGAAAAAAATAGGGGTTTGGATATGGGAGAATGCAAGAGAAAATTTTTGAAAAGTTAAACAACAGGTGATGTAATGAAGGAAAGAGAAATGAGACAAAGGACCCTATTAAGGAGTGGAAAGATATTTATAGAACTAGATAAAGATATCAGGAAAAAAACGCATGAGAAACAGAAATGAAAAAGGGTGAGGAAAAAAGAAATATGAATAATAAAAATAGGAAAAAAAGAGAAAAAAGAAAAGGAAGAAAGACAAAGAAAAATTCCATAGACCTCAAAAAAACCAGTGAAAGAGAAAGGAGAAAAAAAGAAAAACAGAAAAAAAATGAGTCCAGAATTGGAAAAAAAATTCTTACAAACTTTTCAATGAGTGGTTTTCTTCTTGAATTCAGTTTTGCAGTCCAGCAATTCATAGTTTTTAACCACTTAATGTTAAGGTCTATGGTTCGTGAGGTGACCCCCCTCTCTATTTCAGAGACCCTCTATTTACCCCAGGCTGAGGAAATGTCCAATCTGAGAAGTTTCCCCACTTGAGCTAGTAGATAAAGAAGTCAATCAGATCCCAGATCTGTGCTGTATGCAGGAAGTAGGGCAAGAGTTCAAATATCCATGGCACTAAAGACAGGCCTGTCTTCCCACTGGGGGAGGGTGTGGGGGGTGTGCAGTGCTTGTGTTCTTCCTGGTCTGAGCTAGTAGACCTCCTTGGGGGTCTATTTTCAGCCCATTTGTGGCTGTCTCTCACCCAGTCACTGTCACTGTTTCTCACTTGGTAACACTGAGGGAGTCTCAATTTCAAACAATCAACCTCTTCCCAGAATGATGCCTGTCCAAGCATTCTCTGGCCATATGGTAGGTGCCTGTGCGGGGATCCCTCTCCAGTTGTTGCCAGCTGTGTGGGAGGAGTGCCCTTGGAGCAATTCCCTCCCCCACTAGGTCTTGTCCCTGCAGATCACAAGAACCCTAGCCTTCCTCTGTAGTCCACATCACTGGCCAAGTGCTCTGCTGTTGCTGCTTCCTGGAGCTCTCAGCACTCATCTTCCTTTTTCAAAGCCAGGCTCTCCTCTTGTTATGGATTAAAAACTGATGGTCAACTTGGCACCAGCTGAATTAAATTGGCATGGTGCTGCATTCAGACAATCCACCTGAGGAAGGTTGCCAGCATAAAGAGAGATGTGGAAAGAAAGAGTGGAGGTGTTGTGGGTTCTCCTAAGCACTGCTGTTTGGAGCCATTGGTTCTCCTGGAGGAGCTTGTCAGGCTGGCTTCCCAGTATGACTTTGGCCATTATCATCGGAGGAGCTCAGGACCTTGTTGAGGGTAGCTGTGGTTCACTTTGGGGAGCTCTGGTCCTTAAGTTGAGCATTGCTTCCTGGCTCCAGAGGGGAAGATGGTTGCTGTTCAAACTCCAGGAGAAGTTGTCACGCTGGCTTCCTGGCATGTACTTGACTGTTCTCATCGTCGGAGGAGCGTGGGACCTCGTTGCTGAGGATGGCTGTGGTACTTTTCGGGGAGCCCTGGTTCTTATTTGAGCATCACTTCTTGGCTCCACTGTAGAACCCTCAGCCTGCTAGCACAGATCCTTCATCCTGCTGGCTTAGACTTTCTAGCTTCCACTGCTGGCCTATGGGCCTTTCCAGTATAGACTTCGGTGCTGTGGATAGATTTCCTGCACTTTCTTGTGTTTATCACTGGGTAACCATCATAAATAATATTATAAATTCTGTGTCCTGATTGTAATCTTTCTCCCCGTGACCCCTGATTATAACACCTCTCAAGAAGGTGCAAGCTGGAATATGCAGGGTTGGGTAGAGTCCAGACCATTTTGTTCCCTTGCATTTTGGTCCACCTCTCAAACTTCCTTGTAACTTTTAATTTCCCTGTCAGTTCCTTCCTAATTCCTGGTAATCTACTTCTTTTCTTTTGTTCTCCAAATTTTTATTTTCCAGTGCCTGGATTTCAAGGAGAGGCTGAATTTTACTGCTAATCACCATTCTGCTACTTTGATTTAGTCTGGTGGCTTTATAAGAGAGAGATGTGTGTGTCCATTTCTTGCCATGCAATATGCTACGTCACCTTGGGACTCCACCAACAAAAAGGCAATCACTAGATATGGCCTTGGCTTTGTAATGGAACTATGAGCCCTAATAGACCTCTTTTCTTTATAACTTACCCTGTCTATGGTATTATGTTAACAACAGAAAATGACTAATACAGGTTTCAAAGAAACTACTTCCTAGTATGATCATGTTGGTTTCAACACATGAATTTGGGGTAATTGCAAACATTCAATCTGTAGCAACTAGTTAGTTTAAATTTTTAAATTTCCCAGGTATTAAAAATGAAGCTTCATCTCACTATGCTTTAGTAGAGGTCATGTGAGAGGCTGATGATAGAGTTGATCATAAAATTTTCTTCTTGCAATCAGAGACTTGGACAGACAATTTGCTCAGATAGCTTTTGCACTGCATGCCGGGGCTTACATGGTCATTTCACAAATACTGATATAGTGCCTACTATGTGTCAGGCACTATTTCAAGTGCTAGAAAAAGTCATGAACATGAAATAAATATTGCTGACCTCATGGAGTTTACACTTATTTTTTCCATAATGAAATACTATGCTTTATTTTCATGAGTTAGTCTTGAATCTGTCTCCTATGTTCCACGAAAGGGTATTTCACCTTCCCATCTAGGCAAGATAAGATCCAAACTCATCACGGAATAAAACAGTCAAGCCCTGTGATTTCTGTCCACAGTAAGATTAAAAAACATCACTTCACAATAAGATTGTAATAGAATTTTAATGGTATCTCTGAATCTTCAGTTTACTCATTGTTATTAAAATAATCAAACTTGGTCATACCTTTTCTTTACTTAAAACCTTCCAAAAGCTTTTCTATTTTTCATAGCATTAAGTCCAAAATACTTAAGGTGGTTTGTGACGGTACCACACATACTGGTTCCTGCCACCACATTTCAAATTACTCCATCTCAGCTGTGCAACATCCCCACCTTATTGGTTTTGTTTCAATCATTTTATTGTTCCTAGGTCTCAATACCTAACATCAAAAAATTAAAGAGGTCAGGGTTATTTTGACTCACAGTTTGGAGTTTTCATTCCATAGTTGACTGGCTTCGGAGCAGAAATGGCATGGTGGAAGCGCTTGCTGAGGAGGAAATTTACTCACATCCTGGCAATTAGGAAGCAGAGAAGGAAGGGAGCAGCTGGGGAGGAAGACATGCTCTTGCAGGTCATGCCCCCAGTAACCCACCTTTTCTGACCAGTCCCTGTCTCTTTAACAGCACATTTTAGCTATAAGCTCATGGGTGGACTGACCCACCTATGAGTGTAGCACCCCCATGATTCAATTACCTTCCTAAAGCCTTGCCTATGATTGCATGAAGCTTGAGTACTAGCATGGAGATAGAAACCCTAGCGGTCTTTATCTGTTATCTGCTGAGCTCCCCACATCTCATGCTGTCACCCTATGCCAGGAACACTTCCCCACCTTCACAAGGTTTATTTCCACTTGCATCCATAAGATTCAACCTAAATGTCATTTGCTCATAGACCCAATTTCTAATTCCATCCTATTATGTACTTAGCTATTATATAATTATTTATGCTATTATTTAATGAAAATCACCTCCATTCAACGATGAGTTTTATGAAACAGGGCATGTACAATTTGTTTACTGTATCTCCCTATCTAGCCAAAGATCTAGCTAATATGAGATGCTCAATAGATGTTTTCAATGCGAAGGAGATGTTTTGAAAAAAGAACTCTATTAAGACAAGAAGACTAAACAATTACCTTAAAAAGTGGAAAAGTACTTTATGGCTACATATTATGATGTAATGAAAATGAGAATACAAAAATGAAAAATGAAGGGTTTGATTAGACAAGGCAGAAAGGAAGACAGTAACAAAGGCACAGGAAAAAAATTGGTATAATCACAGTTATTTACAAGAGGAGGGTGAGGAAAACAATTTTATTTAAAGTAAAAATTGGTGATGTCTTGACTAGAGGAATATTTTAGGAATAATACTTTGGAATAAGGCTTGGAAAGTTGAAATTCAGGGCTGCTACCCATATGCTGCTCAGAGCAGAATGTCTCAAATTTTTAAGAATGATTTTGTTCATCTCTATATCTTTTTCCTTAAACCCTCAGAATCTCCCCAGTGAGACAGTACAAGTCTTCCTCAGGAGGGCTAGAAGTTTTAGGAAATAAAACATATAGCAGTTTCTCTACTTTCATGAGAAAATAATTCACTTCCAGGCTAGGTTCTAAGAAAATTTGTGTTTCATTTCTTCTCGCTTTATGCTGCCGAAGTGGTGATAGCCAATTAAAAATAATGGAAGGAAAACTTCAGTTTTATCATTAAGTATCAGGAAGAAGATATTTCTAGAATGGAATGTTTAATAACACACCAAACGTATAACCCCAAGGGTTCCTGTAGACCTTTACCTCGTAGGTAAATAGACTGATGGATGGAAATACTAGGAAAGGCAGAAAAGAATAATGAGCAAATGTTTAGACGAATTAAGAATTTAATGATACATCCATACTTAAGAATTTTAATGATGGTAATGATGTTACTAAAAGAAACAAGTCCATGATCATTTAAAGTATACAGGAAGAGTCCTAATGAGTCCTTCAATCTTATGCAGAACTAATTGGAAAGAAATTGTTGAAAAAGGTTTATTTGCAATCCAGTTCTACAGTTTAAATGATGTCAAAACAATTATAAATATCAAAACAATTATATCTTAAGAAAAATTATAAAAATCAGTGTATTTTCTGGGGTACATCATGCAAAACTAGCAAAAATAGTTTGCTATAATTATTTCAACTACTAATTACAGAGTATTATGTGTTAGGCACTACAAAAACTAGTAAGACCCAGGGCCTATCTTCAAGAAGCCTACTGTGTAGCAAGGGAATAAATTAACAACAACAATAATAATTTTTTAAAAACTTGCAAGATCTTTGATAATAAATGACCAGGAGATTTGAAATTTTATACAGCTTCAAAGGAGAAATGGCTTACATCTTATTCAGACAATCTAATATTTTTATGAAGGAGGTAACAGTGGAGGTGAAGCTTAAAAATAGTAACATATTCATACTCTGGGATATGAAGCAAAAGCATGCCAGGGAATGAGTATGCAACAGCAAAGGTACTGAAGTGGGAAAGCAGGAGAGATTTTTTAGGAAACTCAATACTTTGGGAGGGTGGTGATGTTGTGACAAGGACTATGTAGTCCAGGAACTACATAGCCTAGGCTGGCTTTGAACTTGTGGTGATCCTCCTGCCTCAGCCTCCTGAGTGCTGGGATTGCACTGACACGCGTGGTTCCTCAATAATAATTTTTCCAGAACATAAATTACATGCATTTGGGAAAGTGGGCCATAAGAACTACAACTAGAAAAGTAGGTAGAAGTCATAGTGTGAAGAGTTTTTCATTCATTCATTCATTCACTCACTCACTCACTCAGCAAATATTCACTGATCATTTGTGCCTGGAACTATACTAAGCACAGAAAGGATGGAGAGACAGGGGTCCCAAGTGCTGCAAGCACAACTACGTATTCACAAACTTTCACAACTAGAGGCCTCGTTTTCAATAAAATTAAGTCATATCAGTGGTCTGCTCCCCAAGTTGTATTAGTCAAATTTATCAATGGTGGAGGCGAGCCCAGGAGGTATGCCTTCTCCATCTCTCAGGGATTCAAATGCACTTGTGAGGAAGAAAAAAAAAGACATTTGCAACCAATTACACTTTGAACTACAGTAACATTCTAGTTTTAAGGAACTGGGTCAAATTCCTTTGCAAGTTTACAAGGATTTAACCTGTTCTTTTCTGGGAAAAGTGGTTTTTGTAACTCATGCTACAAGAGGCTATCTGTCCCAGTGAGCACAATAACATGGTGATGACCCTGTCCCAGTGGTTGGTCCACCAGGCTGGCCAAATTTGGTCATTAGCAACTGAAGTTACTACTAAAGAATTGTAAGAACAAATTCTTACAGCTATTTTCAGCTTTGAACATGACTGGAATATTAATCTATAAATTGGTTGTGGCACACCTCGAGGGTCTCTTGAAAAGCCCAGATTTTAGAGTGGAAGAAATAGGTTCATGGGCTATTAAAATAAAGAGGGTGTGTCCTCAATGGAGCCTTTTAAAAAAGAAATGTGAAATAACAAATCATTAAAAATAGAAATGGAAGTAAATGAAATGCAGAACAATTACATAGCTGACAATTAAAATGAAATGCAAGAATACATTAGGGAAAAGGCTATAATAGAAGGTTATCGTTAACTCAAGGAGGTATAATACGGCTTCCCAGGCCGAGTATTAATTGGGCATAAGGTAGAGGCAGGGGCTTAAAAAGTTTTCTTGGTTTGAAGAGTTGGTGGTGGAACTCCTTGTCCTCAGCGTTTTAATTTAGGCCTGAGATTAAACTCTTCAGAAACCGCTACCAAACTTTTCATCAAAAGTTCTTGTACAAAGATTTTGGCCTTGGAAAGAACTAGCCCCACCCTGCCGGAACCAGCGCCATGAGAGGGCTGCTGCCGGATAGGGGACATCCAGAGCCAAGGCTTTCCCTGTGGGCCACCACTGGCAGGGGGACAGTTAGATCCCAGCTCCTCCCGACTGGTGGGCTGGCAAACAAGAAGTGCCAATCCACTCCCCCGCCAAGCAACTGGCTGATCCAGAGAAACAGACTCTGATGATAGCTATAAAGGTGAAACACAATTGGATGCACGTGGTGTTTTGGTGTTTCATTGACCTTGCAGGACTAGGGCCAGTGGTCCTATCATCTATTCAGAAGATAGTGGAACATAGCGTGGCATCTGGGGGGGGTGTCCTTCTGAGGGTGGTAGCCATTGTTGATTCCATATAGTCTCATTCTGAAGTCCTACATTGTTCATTGTTTTGTTGGGTTGGGTTTTATTGCTTTGTTTTGATTTTGTCATATCTGATGGCATGAGCAGCTATTTCGAACATAGCAAGATATATTATGGTAGTCATTTCAGATTTACTATTGTCTCGTTTTGAAGTCCTTTATTGCATTCATTGTTTTGTATCGGTTCTATTCTGTTCCGTTTTGTTTGATTTTTACTGTCTGAAGCTATCTGCAGCTATTTTGTAGACAAAAGGCATTATGGTAACTATTGTTGATTTTGTAATGTCCTGTTATCACTTACACTGGTTTGTTCTGATTGGTTTTTATTTTCCTTGGCTTTATCCTCTTTAAAATAAAATAAAATAAAAAATAAAAATAAAAAAAAGATTCTGGCCTTGAATGCCCTCTCTGATGACCAAGAATTTATTCACTATTCTACTTACCCATTTACATGCTAGCCTTCTAGGGTCTCAAAGTACCTAATTCCTATCGTTTTACCTCTTCAACCTGAAATCAATGTCGGGCCACTCCACTTAGGAATATAGCCTAGATTTGATCCCACAGACAAATGTAGGACTCATTCGTTTGAATTTCTGCCTGGGTAACTTTCTGTAGCTTGGAAAGGAAGACACAGCAGAAATACCATTCATTTAACTCAGTCAATATGTATTTGAGTGCCTAATATACTCCTAGTACCATGCTCAATGCTACTAAAAAGAAGAGCAACAGAGGCTAAGGATATAGGACCAACAATTTAATAAAGGATAAGACAGTACATGATTAGCTGCTAATCTCTCTTCCTTGTATGTGCTGTGTTAAAAAGATATCTTATGGGGGATCTGGCTCAGCAGCCTAAGTGCCTGCCTGGGCAAGTGCAAGGTTGTGAGTTCAATCCCTGGTGCCACCAAAAAAAAAAAGGTATCTTTGTCAAAATGCCTTCGTCCCACGGTGACGGTTACTATCAAATGCATAGATGCACATATGAATAGGTTTCAGAGTTCTTTATTTTCTGGTGTGGAGGATTAAACTTAGGACCTTGCACAGAACCCTGTATGAAAAAAAAAAAATAAAAAGATCTGGGGATGGAAGTCTGTGGTAAAGCGCTTACCTAGCATGTGCAAGACCCTAGGTTCCACTTCCAGTAGTGTTAAAATTTTTTTAAATTAATAATTGATTCCATTCTTTTTAAGGCAACTTGCTGGCAGTCTGGTCTAGTCCTGAGTAGTCTTCTGTCCCAAAAGCACTAGGAGGAATTAAGTCAGGAGCATCTCTATCTTGGATACTTCAAGTCTAGGTATTCTGGTTTGCAATGATATCCAAAAGCATCCCCCATCTTTTGCTTAGGGCCAAAATGAACCAATCCAATATTTCTGGCAATGCAGAATCACAGGCAGCCTTAAGGCTGGGTGAGTAAGTATGCATTAGAGGTAGGTTCACTAGATTCAGGTTTTTGCATTGTGAAGTGCATGCCAATAGGAAGCCAAAAGCAAAAACAATTTCAGTATCTGTTTTTCATTTTGGTAGTTCCTTTTTTACTTGAAATGGGTCAGTTCAGATTCTTTGATTTTGCAAGTTTATTCGAAGAAAAAAAAATTTTAACTCTGGAGATTGTACAGCGTCTCAGGTGAATATATGGAGAATTAATTCATGAGTCTAGAATGCAAACCAGTACACTTAGTGCTTGCTTCAAAACAAACCTTGTTGATTCTGTACTAGTAGATGTGAACACTACAGGGTAGCACATTTTCTAAAATATCCCATTTGAGGAGAAAGCCTCTATTAAAGGTCTATTTCCTTTTTTTATCCACTACTGTCTTTTGAAAGTACATACCTGGAGAAGCTAAGAAAAAAGATTTATGCAAAATGATTGACTTATTCCTGTCTAGATTTAGTATGTATAACAAAATCATAGTTTATCCAAGATAGCTTATGGAATTGGGTTTAGAAAGCCTATCTAGACTGTTTTTCTGTTCTTCTCCCAAGAAAAAGAAATGCAAAGGTTATGGACAGAGCTACATAAAGTCAAGAAGCAGAAATGCTAGAAATGTGAGAGCCTAATGGTTTCCCTCCCTGATTTTTGTTATTGCTATTTAACTATGTACAAAGATGTTAATCACTTAATTTTCAATAATGTCAGGAATAGTGACATTTAAACTACAAATAACAGAAAATCTAAACACAGTAGATATATATAAAAAATTTTTTTCAGTGCTGGTAATTGAACCCAGGGCCTCATACATGCTTGGCAAGTACTCCATCGCTGAGTCCTTTAAATGTTTTTTTTTTTTTTTTTTTTTTTCTTATTTTGAGGTGGGATCTCACTAAGTTTCCCAGGCTGGCCTCAAACTTTTGATCCTCCTACCTTAGCCTCCAAAGTGGGTAGGATCATAGCTTAAACTCACTTCTTAATGGCTAGGACTTTTAAGTAGATATATAGGAAAACCATGTATCTAGGAATATTTGGTTTTCTCATTTCAGAGTTAGGCCAGTGAGGCTGGGAGTGGGAGTTTGTCAAGTTTTAGGGTCTACCATCATGAAAACCAGGAAATACCAAAATAATAAAAAAAAGATTGACTGAATATGGTGTGCTCTATGAATCCCAGGTAGCTGTATAAATTGTCATAAATATATGCCAAGCAATTCATAAAATATTATCAATTAAAAATTAATTTATAAAACAATAAACAAATTTCAAATGTGTGGATTGAAATTGATTTATTTTTAATTTATTTATATTAGTTTATGTTTACAATACAGAATAGTAGTATTTAGGGAAATGCATATAACTACATATTACAAGCTTGATCATTTTCACTTTACTCTCTCCCTTGTATCTTCCTCCCCCGAGTAAAATAAATTTAGATTTAAAAATTTAAAATTGATATATACGAAAAAAAAAAAAAGATCAATTGCAATTTATCTCCCAAAGTGCTGCCTTTGGTTGGATTTTCCTGGTACAGATTTGAGGCAGAGATTTATATGTAGGTGGTTTACAGAAGAGTGCTTTCAGGAGCAGCACCTGCAAGATGAGCAGGATTAGAGAGAGGGAGAAGGTTAAGCACAGGACAGTTGCTACAGAAGCTTTAACTGCTATCACGGGATGCTCTGGTGCTGGGATGTTTCATACCAGCCCTACTGAGGAATTATGCTTTTGTACATCCACAGCTGACCAGTAATTGGATTTGGGTTGCCCCAAATACGGTAATCTTGGGTGAGGTACTTTCCTTTACAGAAGGCAGTTTTGGACAGGAACTCAATTGTGAGACATTAACAGTCAAAGTTCCTAGCAGATGTATCTTGGAACCTGGGTAATATACCACAGAATTCACTAGAAATGTCAACGATTATTGTTGGGCTTGGGAATTAAGGGTGACTTTCTCTATATTTTTTATTTTCCCCAAATCTGTCACAATGAACATAGAATTGTTCTAAGGATCAAATGCATTAAAGCACTCAGCACTATTTCCAAAAGTACTCAATAAAATTTACTTGTTTTTGTACTTGGATTTTTTTTCCCCCCAGTAGAGGACAGAACCGAGGGCCACCTCCATGCTAGACAATCACTTTACCACTGAGCTAAATTCTCAGTCCATTTCATATTTAGATTGATAAAACACAAAATAATCATAGGTAAATTTATTGAATACTCAATATATAGATATGTAATTTAAAAAGAAAATCTGAATGTAGATATTGTCAAGAAGAATGAAACTATGAAACACAATTTAAAATAGTAATACACAGGCCTGGCTGTTCATTTTGTTTGATCTGATTTGAGAAATTCTTTATGACATTCTTTCCAGCTCTGCTCAACAGAATGTTTTTGCTGACAGAAATTTTTCTATCTGTGCTGTTCAGGGTAGTAGTCACTAGCCACAGGTGGCGGTTAAACATTTAAAATGTGGCTAGTACAACTAGGGACTGAATTTTCAGTTTTAGTTTTTAATTCATTTATATATAAACAGCCACATGCTATTAGCAGCTACCATATGAAACAGGGCAGTTTAAGAACAATCCTGGGCAATGGTTAGAAAATAATCTAAAATAGTATTTTGCTCTTGAACTTGAGTTTTTTGTTTTTGTTTGTTTTTTGGGGTAGTGGGAATCAAACTCAGGACCTTGTGCTTCCCAGGCAGGGACTGTGCTGCTGAGCTATGCTCCAGACCTTGGGTGAGTTCTTTACCCCAACACTCTCGTCCCCTTATCTTGATTTCAAAATCTCATTATAATTAGATAGGTACTGAAAAAAAAAATGAGAAGTGCTAATTAAGTGGAAAGGAGTGTATATGTGAGTTGTTAGATATTTTAC
>RJWT010039005.1:0-12755 GCA_004365215.1 Cuniculus paca | reverse complement strand
CAATTATCATCATCCTCATTATCATCATCATCATCAGTAAGATCCCATCATGAGAGGCTAGATGACCACATCAGTGGCACATACTTTTATGACACCTATAGCTCCCTCAGCAATTAGATCCCACGATTAGACAGTGATACAGAAAGTAAAGAAATGACACAAATCTTACAAGCAGGTTTCCTATCCATGGTTTTTTAAACTGGGCGTGGTGGCAAACACCTGTACTCCCTGCACTCAGGAAGCTGAGGCAGGAGGATCACCACAAGTGCAAGGCCAGCCTGGGTTACATAGCAAGATCTTGTCTCAAAAAACAACAGAAACAAAAACACAGTTCTTTAAAGGACTGAATCATACAAGGATGTGTTTACCCTAATAATTCATCCAATAAATGACCTTTTTCCATCTGAGAGTCCAGGGTTCTAATCCCCTCGCCATCGGGATCTCTGCTTGTTTCCAGGTGACACAGTCCTTGGCCTTGACCTCTACACTTCTGAAGGGATTCTGGGCTGAGATTCAGCACCACAGCTCTGGCCTGATGGCCGAAGATGACTCATTCTATATTGCTAGGTTTCAAGTAGGTTAGCCACTGACCAAGTGGGATCGCAGTGAGGCTATTCCGCGATTTTATACACATCCCAAACCGTTCTATTGTTTCACATTTTACAGCGTTCCTGACAGAAGTTCACATGTTACACACTCCACTGGCAAGATATTTCACTTAAAAATTATTATTCTTGGCCTACTGTCTCAAAATCTTTACTAACTTAGTAAGATTTATGAAGCCTATTCATTAAGGCTGTCAATAACCCAGCCACTGGTGACAAACTTGATGTATGCACCGTTGAGCAGAGAAAGGTCTGCTTTTACCCAGCCTCAAATCTTTGCTCTTAAAGATCAAGTTCTTTTCCAAGCCTTACTCAAATCCAAGGCAAATAAACTGCAGCCCTAATTCAAGGTTATGGCTTTTATATTCATGGAACTGTTACACTCAGCACACTTGATAACTTTGTGGTTCTGTTTAATGGTGAGAGTTGTAGAGGACCACCTGAATGACTCTCCTTAAGTAAAAAGCAATGACCTGCACTTTGGCTAAATCTGGCCCTACCTCCATGCACTGACATGTACAGAGCTGGCTAAGCCATTCCCCTTTCCCTTCAGTTGGCTCTAAGCAATGTAAATAGGGCTGGCTGAGGTACTGATGCATAATCTTTGAAACTAGACAACAGCCACTGTTTCCCCACCACAGTGTCTCCCTATATGCTTGAGCCCCTCCAGGGCTGTCAACTGGGTTTCGAGACTCAACATAGGAAGTCATAACTTCCCAGGGCAGGAAAAGTTTGCACATCAGAACAGAAGCTCCACAGCTTAAACATTAAATACTATCTCAGTTGTGCTATGCAGATGGGTCTTTCTGCATATCCTTCTCTCTGCATATTGCGGAGGTGCTTTCTGGCCTCTTGGCTAGCTCTGCTCACACTCATGTAACTCCCACCATTCTTACAGTCACTCATCCTCTAGCCACTGTCTTCTTCATGAATTAATAAAATCTAGGGTAGGCCTTGGGTTGAGGCCTTTGTTCCATGAACCTTCATTTTAGATGGGCAGCGCTCAGGCCCCTTGGACCGCCCATAATTATAAATATGTCTTAGTGTCTTTATTCTTGCTGTGGTTTTCTCTGGAAGTGGTAGATTGGACTTAACTCGCTAGAATTCCTATAACGTTTCCATGGGATTGCAAATATAAACTTCCAAGACTGTGACAAGGATGACAAAAGGGATCTCCACAGAAATAGCTTTTAAACATTAAAAACTTCATACACACAGCACAAAGCAAACTGACTGAAGGAAGGAGATAAACAATCCCAATAATTAACAGAGAATGCATATATATTTTATTGTGCTAGGCTTTTGAGCAGCTCAAACTCGAGGATTTGGGGGAGAGGGAGAAGAACCTTAGAATATCAAAAGATTTAATTGATTGATATTTCTCAGCACCAGTGTTTCCTCCCAATCTCTGTCCCATCCCCCTCAGCCTATCCTTCAAAAGGAAGAAACCCAAGGCAGCAGGTAATGATCAAAATTCTCCAGTAGGAAAATATCCATTCTTAAGAAATGAAAAAGCAACAAATTCTGCATAGAACATATTCATGGATGATTAGATAGAAAGATAAACGAATGTCTGGATACAAAGATAAACGATACAAAAAATGCAGGTAATGGCTATGGCTTCATCTAAACTCAAAATCCTTTAATAATACACAAGCTTTGGAGTACCTTGAGATAGTACCACCTTATGCTAACCATTGACCTTTTTAAAAAAGTTAAAAAGCACCTTCCAGAAAGAAAGATTGAAGCAAACAACCCCATTCAAACCCAGATTTATCTTCAGGCTTCTATAACATAATCCAGCCAGAAGAATGTGATTCACATCTCAGCTGTGCAACAGCTAAAATGGCAATGTGTTTTGAAACAGGTGCCCCTAAAGAACAGAGTGATAAATGCAACCTTGCCATTAAAACACTACAGGCGATTCGAGTCCTTAAAAATATAAGAGGTTTAGACAAAAAGAGAAAAATGATCACACGATGCAGACATTATCACTTTAACTCTTGAGTGTATATCCAACACATTTTTCTAAAAGATCTTTTTCCCATTAATCACTCTGTGTATCACCGTTTTTAACTTACACTGCTATCGACCACATATTCTTAAATTGATGCATACCTGCTTCCGCACATACACCCACGCATACACACATCCATATCACCTTTTATAAACGCACGGTCTTCTACTGTGTGGATACACCCTAAGTAAACAGCTCCACTTGCGTTCCATATAATCTGCTCCGATACTCTACAATAAAGTAAGAAAGCTCACCACTACGTCCTAGAGTCATTTGACTAGGGCACCCTTTTTAAATTTCCCATTAACAATCTCAAAATCTGTGAGTCTTTCAAAGTACTTTGGGAAATAATGACCTGGCCAATCCTTGATACTGGATTTTTAGGGTGTTACCATTTTTTTTCTGTTATCAATAAGGCTGTGGTCAACTTCTTGATATTTTTATGTGTTGCCTAGGGGGAATCTCTAGAAATAGAACTGCTCAGCCAATTAATATGCCCTTGTTAAAAACACATTAAACTGAAGCAGTAGGATTGCCGGGAGTTTGAGGCCAGCCTGGGCTACACAGTGAGTGCAGGGCCAGCCTGAACTACGGAAAAAGTTGGGGGAAACAGAAGATGTTCAAAGCATAAAGTGCACAAACCACAGGGTATGGAGCTGTGCCTCAAAAGTTGCTACAAGCTACAAAACAGCCACTGCATCTTTACAGACAAGTCAACAATATCCAAGATCTTTACTAGTCAGCAAACCTCAGGAACACAGAGGGAAATGTGTATCCTAAGATAGTTCACTTAGGTCTTAGTTTCAGCAGTTTCAAACAGGAGAAATACCAGGGATGGCGGTGCCTGCCTGTAATCCCAGCACTTGGGAGGCTGAGGTAGGAGGACTGCTGTGAGTTCAAGGCCCGCTGGGCTCTACAGTGAATTCAAACCAGCCTGAACTACACAGGGAGACCATGTCTTTTAAAAAAAAAAAAAAAGAAGAAGAAGAAATAAGCTCCTACCATAATATATGAAGGGTTCACATTTCAAAAACAGGATTCGATTCCTTTTTCATTTTGGAAGTGACACTAGATATAATTTTATACCTCAAAGTAACTCTTGAAGTTACTTAAGTATAGTGTTCACATCCAGAATAGAGTTCTGTATAATTTGCAAAACTTAAAAAGGACCTGTCTGCTCAAAAATATCTGCCCCTGGAGCCCGTCCCCGAATCACATTGGAAGCTTTTTGAAAATACAGATATTGATATTCAGTAGTCAGGTGCGGAGCCAATAGATCTGCATCTGTAACATTTCCCCAGTGGAGACATCTGTGTGGCCAGAAGCGAAAGGCACTGGGTTACACCTGCCACGCAGGGGAGGCGGGCATCCTGAGGTCCCCAGGGTCAATGTTCACACAGAAACCATTCAGTGGTCCTGGGGGAGCTGATGGTGGTGGGGTAAAAATGCACCCTGGGAAAGTTCTTCAGAAGTTTCAACAACAGGAGCCAAGTTAAGATGCCAGCTGTTCTGTCCTACAGCTGCCACCCAGAGGGACAGGAGGTGTATGAGAAAGCAACCAAACCACCAAGGGATCCTTCCTGCCAGAGAGCGTGGCATTTCCTGTTTCCTGCATGGAACCTCCTTCCATTTTCAGAAAATAGGGGGACATCACTCAGCTGTATTTTTGTATTCTAATGGGGCAGTCTTACGACTGATCAACACCCAGCGACTAGCAGCAATTTCCCCAATCAATGCCAGTCAACATACAATGAGACAAAACTTGGTTAAAAAAAAAAATGAAGCCAGGACACTCCAAGACGTTATACTGCTTTCTACCAAATAACGATCATTTGTCAGAATTCAGTTTCTCAAAAGAAGTTGACCTCATACAAACAATGCAAAACAGACTCAGAAGCCTATTCCTTCTAGACTGCTGATACATGAAGATTCATAATTATCATGAACGTCCATCACCTACCAGATCGGGACTTTATGATATCGCTGAATTCATTCTGCCCATCCTCGGGCCTGGCTTCATGGTCTCCATATTTGGCCATCGTGGCTGAGTTTCAGTGTAATCCAAAGACTTTCCCAAATCCTCTTTGTGAGACTTTCAGCTTTGCAGAAAGGGCAACCTTGACATGGATCCCTACAAAGGAAAAGGAAAGAAATGACTTTATTTACATACATATGCACACAATTACACACCAGTGATAGAAAACAGCTACTGTATTCATATCTATTTCATGGGTGGTGGTGGAGTATTGAGTGTCTACCATGTGTCAGGCACTGATCCAAGCAATAGAGATCTGACTACCACCCGGATACACAGCCTCGCCCTTAAGGAGCTGAAGACACTAAACAATTCATTACATAATGAATGATAGTCTACAAAGGAGAAGCACATACGACAGAGGAATCTGACCTGCCCTTGGCAATCGAGAAGGCTTTCTTAAAGAGGAGACATTTGAGCTTGGCCTTCAAGGATAAGAAGAAATTAATTAGCCAAAAAGGGAACCGGAAAAAGTAAAGTAAGAGCTTCCTGTATGGAGTAGCAGAAGCATCCAAAGAACTGAGCCCAGGCCAGGGTTTTCCGAGAGAAGAAAACTAAGTAAGTAGGCAGATCTGTGGAGCCAGGTGAGGAGATGATGCAGGACTGGTCTAAATCTAGACCCTGGGTTTTTATCTGAAGAGACTGGAGATCCAGAAGATGGTGTTCAGCAGAAAGCAAAAGCATCAGGTTGGTCTTTTTAAAAGACATTTTGGCTTGTAGGTGGGTCACAGTAAAACGGAGGGAACCAGTGAGTACTAGGACAGGATACAGAAAATTGCTAATTAAAGAACCCAGGCCATGGGTGTATAGATGTTGAAAGAAATTTTTTTTTCTTTTTTCTTTTTGGTTTTTTTGAGACATGGTCTTGCTATGCAGCCCAGGCTGGCCTCAAACGCATGGCAATCCTCCTGCCTCAGCCTCCTGAGTGCTGGGATTACAGGTGTTCACCATCAGGCCAGTGAAAATTTCTTTCAACTCTTCTATATGTTTAAAATTTTTTCATGATAATGTTGGGGATAAAATTCCTAAACTTGGCCAATGATCAAACTTTACAAAACCCACCAGGAGGATCAGAGGATGCAGTGAAAAACTCCACGCTTTATACGATATCCTTTCCAAAATAGTTAATGTGAAGCGTATCATGAGCAGAAAAATCAGGCTGCAGGATTTTTCAAAACAAATGTCCTAGTCACTTCAAAACTGCCGAAGTCAAGAAAGTCCCAAATTACCTAGGAGTGGGCGACCCTTTCGGATCAAAGGAGACTAACTAGACCCAAGGACCAAATGCAACCCTTGATCAAATGCAGAATTTTAAAACATTTCGGATCATTTCAAAAATGTGAATTTGGATTGCAGAGTAAGCCATGTTATTGTAGCAACATTAAATATCTTTAACATTAGTCAATGGTGGGACTATGCAGGAAAATGTCTTCGATCATAAGAGATACCTGATGACTATTTAGCAATTAAAGGTGACAATACCCTCAATTTAATGTCAACAGGGCAGCAAGTCCATCTGTATCTATCTATATATGTACGTCAAGATATATATATTGCATAGATTCAGGAAAGACGTATTGTAAAGTCAAAGGGCACTTGGGTATTTATCATGCTAACGTTACAGACAGGGCATGATTATAAAACATTCACAAGGGAGGATCCAAAGAAAACTGAGTGGCTAGGTGAGATATTTCGATAGTAAATGAGGGAAGTGGGCAGCGTCCGGGAACTGCCTGGACATCGACTGACTAGGTCAGTAACGTTCGGAACAACTCCCAGTTCTGGCCGGATGAGGAGGCGGAGGTGAGTAGATCGCTGGCTGGGGCACCGGAGGGTCTCTGCTGCAGGGAAAAATCATGAGTGGGGTTTGGCTCTGCTGAATTTGGGGGGCCTCCTGAGACCTCAGGCAAGGGAAAAGGCAGGCAGAAACCCGGATGAGGAGTCGGGGCTGTCTGGGTTACAGATCTAGGTCTGCACGGCTCTATGCTGCGCCAGGGACACAACCTTCCTTAGCAGGCCTAGTACACGCATTGTGCGGCGCATGGGTACCACTCAAAGAAAATAAGCCCGCTCTAGCAGCTAAGGAGAAGTAGCTCTAGACTCTACAGAATTGAAGATTTTTGGCCGGCAGCACTACATTTTTTAAAGACTGCCAATAACTAGCGTACTAAATTGCCGATACTTCCTGGGACACAAAACAACAGGCGCAGAATTCAGTTTGACGTTCAGCAGTGCACCGCTTTATCGACAACAGCCCGTTCAAGAGTGGATACCCCAAAGCCGGGCATAATGGCGCATGCCTGTGCTCCCAGCACCTTGGGAGGCTGAGGCAGGAGGACTGCAGGTTTGAGTCCAGCATGGACAGTGAGGCAACTGAGAAAGACCCTACTCAAAATTTTAAAAAGGACTGGGGATGTATCTCTTTGTGAAGGCTCTGGGTTCAATCCTCGGTATGGCCTAAAAGCGGGAGGAGGGGCCAAAGGCCAATTAAGTACATTAATGATTTTATTGGAAATATAACAATCAATGCATCCAAACATTAATACACAGATGACGTATATTGATTCGCATATTAAAACAAGTATCAGGATCAGCCTTTAATACTAACCAGGACTGGGGAACTCAACCCTTTAATTCAAGGACACATCATATAACATTACTATTCTAAAAAACACACTACTTTATACAATACATAATGTATGCATTGTTTTTTACAATACAAAGCTCAAGAATTATACCATACAGTACAATGTATAATGTATAATACTAATTCTCTTTTCTGACTGCGTTGAGAAAAGGGTGTATTCTACTATATGAACTTTTTTTTTTGTTTTTGTACCGGGGATTGAACTCACAACCTCGTGCTTGCCAGGCAGGCGCTTAAACTGCTGAGCTAAATCCCTGGCCCCTGGGTGTATTCTGCTAATAAGCAAACTATTGTAGAAAATAGTTTTAAGTATGAGAGCAGTTGAGATAGATGAAAACTGTTAAGCCTTAAGAACCATTTCCTCTCTGGAATATATGGATTGGATAATCAGAATCTGCCAGCTTTCATCAGACTATAAAAAGCTTTATTTTTATATGCCCGTCCTACTGTGAAGAATTTATGGGTTATTTTGTCAATAAGTTATTTTCTTCGGGCACAAAACTGTACAAAGTTTGCTAAATTCCTAAGTGTATTTTTGTGTTTTCAAGAGCCCAAAGAAGAATGTATAAAATTTTTATTATGGAAAATCAGGTTTGCCTAAGAATAATTTTCTTTCCGAGAAAGAACTAGTCTCTTTGAGAGGTAAGTCTAATGCCCTTCTTCACAACTGAACTTAGTCCCGGGTGTCCATATCAATGCAGATTCTCCAATACTTTTCCCACTCCACAAAAGAGAAAAGTAGTGTCTGGCATGGTGGTGCACACCCGTAATACCATCCCTGGAGAGGCTGACGCAGGAGGATCACTGCCAGTTCAAGACCTGAGTCTGGGCTACATAGTGAGATCGAGGCCAGCCTGGAATGCACACTGATGCCCTATCTCAAAAACCAAAAATAAATACAGAGAGAGAAAAAACTGTGTACACAGACTTTGTTTTCACATAACAAGTAATACTTCCTCAATAATAGTGTTGTAATGTGCCCTCGAAAGATAATATTCCAGCCAGTGTGGTGATGTATACCTATAATCCCAGCACTCAGGATGCTGAGGGAAGAGGATCGACTCAAGTTCAAGGCCAGCCTGGGTTACATCCTGAGGTCAAGACCAGTCTGGACAAATAGGGAGAACTTGTCTCAAAAAAAAGTATTTCTTCTTGATAGTATAACGCAAATCTACTAAAGGCTGCTAAATTATAGCACGAAAGGTGATCAAAGGACCTGGAAAAAATGATAAGGGAAGAGAATAACAGGCCATTTAAACAAGTCATTGCTGGAGACTGTTTTACTTGTTGCCACTAAGGGCTATAGGAGCTCAGTTTGAGCATCAAAGGCCATGGATATGACATCTAAATTGTTTTGTTTTGTTTTGTTTCGTTTCATTTTGTTTTGTTGAGACAGGGTCTCATACATAGTTCAGGCTAGCCTTGAACTTGCTAGGTAGTCCAGGCTGACCCACAACTCACCGCCATCCTCCTGCCTCAGCCTTCCTCTAAATCTTAAAATGTTGATATAATCCAGTTTCACCACTAACAACGTGTCCCAATGTGACCCTGGCCTTCTGCATCCCAGGAATGGATGGAATGCTGCCCTCCACACAAAGCTAGGTGAGAAACCAGATGACTGGGGGTGGGCGGTGGGATGTGGCTTTAGAAGCCCTGAGCCGGCCCTACACAATGGTAATTTGTTGTTACCACAGCCCCAGCCTTCCTCTCTCTCCCTCAAAATGACACTCAAAAGTTTGACCCGCGGTCCCACTGAAACCTATTCCCTCACTCCTATGTTTCTATCCTATGGGCCAGAATGCAAGTCTTTAGCAATGAACCCAAGGGGAAAAGACAAAGCCGGGCGTGATGGTACACGACTGTGATACCAGCACTGGGGAGGCTGGGGCAGGAGGAGCCTCCTTGGCTGGAGACCAACGTGGGCTAGAATGAATTCAAGGCCTGCCTGAACTACACAGCAAGACAAGTCTCAAAAACAAACAAAGTGAAAAGACAGGGAATGGCCTTAAAAGAACAAGTAACTGTTTTCTTCACTTAGGAACTGTACTATGTAAGAACTGGCAACGTTCAACAAGGTGCCGTGGAATATTCGACAGTGTGCAATTATGAGGGCCACGTGGTTCAGGACCTAAGGCAAACCCGTTTTCACTAGGAGCCCAACCCCAGGACTGCAAGAGGCAGTGAAAGGGGAGCCAGGGGAACAAGTTTGCGCTGCGCGTGCAGCACTGTAAAAGAAACGCTGCGGGCCGGAGCTGCCACTCACACTGCAGGCGCCCCAGGGAAGGTTAACGCTCCTGTGATTAATGCCGTTTACAAGAGCGATAAATTTTAGGCAAACACCCAGAGGAAGGTTAAAGAGCTGTCCCTTCGGTCCCATAAACGCCGGTGAAGAGGGAGGCAGGGGGCGCGCGAACCTTGGCCCTGGCCGCCTGGTACGGAGACCCAAGTCCCAGCGAGCTTCGCATTCCTCGAGCTCGCGTCCGACCCGATCTCCCCATCCGAGGCTCCTTCCCCGCGCCTCGCAGCGGCCGCCCAGGAGGAGCCAGCTCCGCTTCCACAGCCCGGTGCGCGCTCGGGAAGGGGATGCGGCTCCCGGCCCGGCCCGGCCCGGCTGGGCTCGACCCAGGCGATCCGGCCCCACCCGGAGCTCCGCACGCTCTGGCCGCGGCGATCAGTGCCCTGAGCCTCCAGCGCGCCGTATGGGGAACTGACCCGCGAGGCCCTGGTGACCCTGGTGACCTGAAGGTTGGGACAGGCTGGGGAGTCTGCGGTACACCCCAGCGCTCGCGGCCGCGGAGTCCTCACACCCAGCTTCTCCCGATTTTTTTTTAAGTGCGAATCCCCGGGCTCTCGAAGGTCAGGCAGTTTTTCTCCTCCCCTTGAAACCCTAGGACGAATCCCATTTGGAATCCGAGATTTGAAAAGAAAAATTTCTCCTAACACTGTGCCTCCTGAAAGTTGCACAGCCTACAATTAGCGCTTTGTTGGTTTTCTAAATGGCCTTGGGCGACCACAGCCTCGCTCCCAGGACCAAAGGGGGCCACGGATTGATTACCTTGTCAGCCGCTGCCAGAGACGCCCAGAGTCCGGACGCCCAGGAAGCACCGTGCGCCCTCCGCCTCCGGGAGCCGCGGGCAAGAGCCGGCGAGCGCGCCCCGAGCCCGGAGCCCCACCCTCGGGAGCGGCCGCCACAGAGGCCGCGCTGCCCTGCGCGCCGACCGCGCCGCCTCTCCCCACCCTCGCTGTGCGGACAGCGCCGGGCCCCGCCTTCACGGGCAGGGGCCAGTGCGACAGGCTCTCCGAGGAGGCCACGTCCCCTCTCGGCGCAAGGCACAGACGCGCGACCCTCGTCCCCGGCGGGGAGCAGCAGGGGGACGGCGGCGGCGCAGAGCCAGCCTGGGGAGTTTGTGTCCCTCGCAACTCGTACCGACTCCGAGGACCTGGTGGCCCGAGCGCGCTGCACGCAGCCAGGCCAAGAGCCAACCCGAGGGTCCCGGGAGAGCGCACGCCGAAGTTGCAGCTTCCACGCTGGGACTGGGGACGCCGATCCTGGCGGGAGAGCCGCCGCGAAGTCAGCCGCCCGCCCATCCCCGCCCCGATACCCGGCCCCGGTCTCGGCAACGCACCGGCTCGGCTCGCTTACCTGCTCGCCCGCGGCCACGCGCGCCCGCCGCCTCCGCCTGCGCCCAGGTCCTCGGCGCGGCTCGAGGTCGCCGCGATCGCGGGGGTGCGCGCGAGGGCGAGTTTGGTGGAGCGAGGGTTTTTGTTGGAGATTTTTTTTTTTAATGAAACGTGCAAAACAGGACAGAAACCAAAAAGAAAGGGGAAAAAACTGACACTGACTGGAAACGCCCCTGACTAGTTCAATCTTCCTGCCGGGTAGTTCCGCCAAAAACAAAAACAAAACAGTTCAAGCGCACACCCCGAGCAGGCGCGCGGGCAGCAAGTTTGCCAAGCACTGAGTTTCCCGGCTGCAGAAGTGACCCAGAGGAAGGGGGTCAGCGCTCCCCGGGACTCCCCGGTCGGCTTCGGGAGGCCGAGGTCCCTCCGCCCCTGGCGGGAGAACACCCGCGGCCGGCTGCGTGCGCCCCGCTCCCGCGCCCAGCAAGCCCCAACTTCGCGCGGAGAGCTCCGCCGAGGCTCCTCCTCCGCTCCCGGCTCCGCTCCTCCCCTCCCCGCCCCGACCTGCCCCTTTGTTGCAGCCCAGCGCCCCGGGCGGAGCAGGGCGGGTGGGGCGCGGAGCCTCCGCCCCGGGAAGGGGCTCGCGCCCCGCGCCCTGCGCCCGCGGCGCCCCCGGCTCCCCGCCCCGCAGCAGCAGCAGCGGCGGCCGCCCAGCAACTTTGTTTCCAGAGATCCGCGCCTCTCTGCTCCGGGCTCTGCCCCGGCCCGCTCCGGGAACGTGGCGCCCCGGGTCACCTGACCGCGCGCCCGGTCAATCAGCGCCGGCCCTGCACGGCCTCCCCGCCCGGCACGCACTGTGCGCCCCACGGGCGGGGAGTGGGGTTGCTCGCGCACACCCTGCCCTTCTAACTCCTAGGCGGGGAAGGGGAGTCACGCCTCCCTCAGATGGGCGATCTGTGTTTTCAAGGTAAAAGGCGAGCTGTTCCACCAACGCACCCCATTTCAGTTTGCTGATATTGCTCATTTATTGATCTTAGAATCCAAAGGTATAAGCATCCGGGTTTTTGGGGGGAGGGGGATTAGCGTCTTGTGTTTTTGTTTGTTTTGTTTTGTTTTTGAGACACAGTCTCCCTATGTAGCCCAGGCTGGCCTCAAACTCGCGGCGATCCTCCTGTCTCAGCCTCCCTAGTGTTGGGATTACAGGCGTTAGCCACCAGGCCCGGTTTAAGCATCCTTTTTAACAGGAAAAAAGAAAACGTGTAATTTTGTGGTATAGCCATTAATATGTACAAATGGTGTTTGAGCCGACCTTACTGTTCTCTTTTCCCAGTTTGCACACAAACACGCATCTGTTCCTTGAATCTGTTCCAAGTTTAAAGGGTTAGCCAAAAATATCTGGGAAGAGATGGGTTTGTGTTGTGTGTGTATTTTTATTTTGTTTTGGTTTGGTTTTTTTGAGACAGGATCTCACTGTGTAGTTCGGCAGCCTGGGCTGGTTGTGTCGAACTGCTCGCTGGGATTATGGTGTATACCACCATGTTCACCATATTTCCGTTTTGTTTTGTTTTGTTGTTTTGTTTTGTTTTTTGAGACACTCTCACTGTGTAGTCCAGGCTGGCCTTGAACTCACAGCAATTCTCCTGCCTTGGCCTCCCGGGTGCTGCAGTTACAGGTGTGCACCACCAACCCCGGCTCAGTGCATTTCTCTTATTCACACATTTCCTTCCATGTGTATTACTCTGAAGCTCACAGTAGTTCACATAAACCTAAAGGAAAGGATGGTTGATGAAGGAGCTTGTTGCTAGCTCAATATTGAAGAGTAACTTTGGC
>RJWT010039004.1:0-12705 GCA_004365215.1 Cuniculus paca | reverse complement strand
TCAAACTGGCAACCTTCCTGCCTCAACTGCCCAGAGTGCTGGAATTACAAGTATGTACTACCCTTGGCTAAAATTTGTAGGCAGGAGCGTAATATGATCATTTGTGTGTTCTTAAAAAAGTGTCGAAACTGCAACGTGCGAGTCTAGACAGTGGAGGAACTGGGGGCCCCAGTGGGGAACAATGGAGACTGACCAGATCACTTGGGAAGAGCTGGGTGTTGGAAAGCTGGATATTGGATACCGAATTCATGTTTTGGTGACTGGAATGAAAGGACTCTGCCTGAAGGTGAGACTTAAGGGAGAGGCAGCAAGACCCTGGAGGGAGGTCCAGGGTTTTGGTATGAATCGGGAGTGGTGCTATTAACTACAAATAGAATGAAGGAGGCTGTGTTGGAAAGAGAAAGAGTTTCCTGTGGGACGTGGAGGGAAAAGTGAAAATGGGAATTCTTTCCCCTAAGGGAGGAAGTCTGTCTGGTTTGTGGCTGGCTGTAAACTAAAGGATGGATGAAATCTTGGTGATAAATGGTCTTAGTGGTAGGAGAGAGAGAGAGGAGATAGAGTTTAGCTACAGTTTGACCCCTAAGGGCTCCCGTGTTGGAGGGTTGGTGCTCAGTGAAAGTACAGAGAGGCAGTGAAACTTTTGAGAGGTGAGCTTAGTGGGAGGTGATTAGAGCACGGGGGGCGCTCTCCTCAGAAGGGGTTCACGCCAGTCTATCAGCAGTAGGCTGGATCTCAGGGGCTGGATTGGTCACCACAGAGTCATTTGCTACAGAGTACATGTGGCCATCTTCTGCTTCCTTTCTCACCCTGTGACCCGTTTCTCTCTCACGTGATCTTGCCCTGCGATGCTGCCTACTCTGAGGCCCTCACCCGAAGCCAGGGCTGACGCCATGCTCCAGGGCCTCCAAAGCCTTCAACTCAAATAAACGTCTTCGCTTTCTAAAGTATGCCGCCTCAGACAGTTTTGTTAAAACAGCACGAAATGATCTAAGACCAGGTTAGAGCACGGGCCATTTGGCTGGTTAGACTTCAGGATGATGTCTACACATCCCAAAGGAGCAGAGCAGAGATGATGGAAAGGGCTGAAAAGGGAAAACAAGAAAGGAAAGACAGGCTCTCCACTTAGGTTTGAAAAACAGCCATGCAATGTTTTCATTGACTAGCCTTCCTGTACTTCCATTCTCCTTCAGACCCATAATACTTCCATTTTAAGTGTGTTAAAATATTCATAACATAAATTACCATGTTAAGTGTTTTAAATGTCCAGTTCATTGGCATTAAACATATTTACATCATTGTACAGTCATCGCATCATCCACCTCTACAACCCCTTTCACTGTGTAAAAGGGAAACTCTACTCATTAAATGATAACTCCCATTCCTACCACTCTCCAGGCCCTGACAACTACCACCATCCTGTGTTTCTCTAGATGTGACTCCTCTAGGTTGTTATATAGTATAGTACCATACGGTATTTGTCTTTTTGTGATCTGTCTTGTTTTATGTAGCATAAAGTCCTCAAGTTGCATCTGGATCACAGTATGCGTCAGAATTTCCTTCCTTTCATAGCTAAGTAGTGTTCCACTGTATGCACATACACTGCCTCATTTGGTTTACCCACTCATCTATTGACATGAACTTGGGTTGCTTCCACTTTTTGGTTATTGTGAATGATGCTGCTCTGAATGTGGGTGAAGATAAGAGTGTGTAAAGGTTTCTGTGAGACTGGGCTTTCAATTATTTTGGATATGTACCCAGAAGTGGAATCATTGGATTGTTATTTCTATCTTCTTTCTTTCTTTCTTTCTTTCTTTCTTTCTTTCTTTCTTTCTTTCTTTCTTTCTTTCTTTCTTTCTTTCTCTTTCTTCCTTCCTTCCTTCCTTCCTTCCTTCCTCCCTTCCTTCCTTCCTTCCTTCCTTCCTTTCTCTCTCTCTTTTTCTTTCTTTTTTTGGAATTGCCATATGGTTTTCCATGAAGTCTACACCATTTTACATTCTTCCAACAATACATAAACATTCCAGATCCTCTATGTCCTTGCTAAGATTTGTTCTTTTCTTTCTTTTCCCTTTTATTTGGTAGTAGCCATCCTAGTGGGTGTGAAGTGGTTCATAGATGTTCCCGAATAAACATGAGCTAGTGCTGCTGTTTTAGGATCATGCACTGGAAGTCCTGGTCTTATGTGGCAAGAAGGTCCCTGAAGTTCCCTGGGACATTTCAGACTCAAAAGGTGCTAAGAAATTTGTTTGATCCCAGCAGGAGGGAAAATGAAGTGTGGTTGAGAGTTTTTAGAACATGAGACTCAAGTCAATATCTATTTGATAATTCTGCACAAGGATTTACTGTGTAAACTTGCCTTCTCTTTTGGAAAGTTAAGAAGCAGGATGGGAAGGGAATAAAATCTTAATTGACAATTCAACGTGCACATAAACACTGACTAAACTAAGCATAGGGCACACTATTTCCTTTGCTGAATTCATTCCCACCAGAACAACTCCCATACCTGGAAAAAAATCTCCTCATGGGGCTGTGCATGAATGCTGACAGTGTAGTGAAGGTTTTTAAAAGAGTAACAAGGCATTGATATTTCAAGTTCAAGATAGCGTTATCTATCTGCTCAACTTTTATTCTACATTTACTGTGCTTCCAAAAATATGTTTCCTAAATTATCCTCCTCCACTGTCAGTAAAAGTCTATAAGAACATTTAAAACCAGGCTATAGGCTGTCTCCCACCTGTCCCAGATACCATTTATGATGAAACTTAATTACTCAGCTCTTTCAACAGAGTAAAGAAATAGAGATGGTTCAATAATACTTTCTAACTCTTTGAAGAAGAACTTTAAAAAGTATGGCAGAGATGGGGAGTGGACAAAAATTCTCTTATTCTAATGTTTAATGATAGAAACTGGGCTGGATCTCATCCAGAAATGCAAATAATTGATAAAAGTATGCATTCATTCATTCATTTCCTTCCTCATTCATCCAGAATGCCAGTGTCATCAGCAATGCTGTTTTGAGTTGCCAACTTTCCAGGTGCTGGTCAAGTGAGGGCTTGTTGGAAAATACTGGGATCCCAGAGAGATAGTTGAAGAAGCACTGTGCTAACTGCTAATATTTCGATGCTCCACTCCTGTATCAAGTGAGGTCCCCGGCAATCTGTACACTTGGCCTCTGTTCCTTTGGATTCATGCAGAGATGCCTGTGATTTAACATTATGTTTTTGGCCTTCATTGGGGAACAAAATAAGAACTGGCCAGGAGAGCATTGCTGTGCTTTTTCAGTAAAGCAATGTTCTCAGTTCAGGAAGCCATTATTTTTAGCTTATATTATTCCAATAGGCCCCTAATTGTTCTCTGTGCCTTGATTCTTATGCCTTCCCTCTCCATCCATTTCCCACACTGAGTAATCATTCTAATCATCCTAAAATGCATATTTTATCATGCCTCTCTCTGTGATTACAATGCTTCAGTGGCTCTCCCTTGGTTACAGGCCACATTCCAAGCTCTGCTCCATATCTGAGTTCCTCTGTGGTCTGTTCTTGGCCCATTTCTGCAGCACCATCTCCATCTCCCCCTTTGTTTTCTCTCACTTTGGCTTCAGTAAGTCATGCACTGTAGCCTGCATATCCCCAGACGTGCCCTGCTTTCCCCATCTTCCAATTCTCCCACCTGCTCTTCCCTCTGCTTCTTTTCCTGCTTCACTTAACTCCTATTTCATTGCAAAGTTTGACTTGAGTATACTTCATTCTGGAGTTATTCCTATATCTCCTGCCCCTGTTCCCGAGTCTTCCATCTTTGAGTCACATGTTGCCCTTATGTGTTTCTGTAAACTCATTCATATCTCTATTTTGGTGCTTATCATGCACCTGTCAATTTGTGTACTCTCTCTGGGTTGTAGGCATCAGGCAATACAATGACTCATGAATCTGTGTGTCTAACACAAGCCTGCTGTTATAGTTTGTACTTAATATGTCCCCTAAGTACCCATGCATTATAGGCTTGGTTCCCAGCTCAATGGTACTGCAACTTTAAGGGGTGGAGCTTAGTGGGAGGTCTTTAGGTTATGCGGCCATGGCATTGAAGGGAATTGTCAGATTGCATTCCCATGCTGTCTCTGTCTCTCTGGCTTGGCCATGAGGTCAACAGATTTGCTCCACTGCAAGCTTCTACCATAATATGTTGCCTTATCCCAGGACCCCAAACAATGAGCCAACCAATAATGCACAAAACTTCCAAAACCTGAGCCAAAATCAACCTTTTCCTCCTCATCAAGTTGATTACCTGAAGTACTTGTTACAGTGATGGAAAGCTGAACTGACAGACCTAGCATTCAGTAGATTTTCAATAAATGTTGAGGAAAACAACTCCAAACTCTCTTCTATACTACACTCCTTATTCCATTGCTAGGGTCATCCCATGGGGAAAGTATTATTTGTGCCTTTTGACAGTCACAGATCCTGGTACTCATGATTATAAGCACTCTAGTTTCTGCTCCTGCTGTGGACTGGAAGTGACCAACTGCTCAGCAAGAAAAGGAGGAGTGGATGTGTTTTGTAGTGAACCTTCAGGAGAAGCATCTTAGTTTCCTCTAGGATACTATCTTTTTCATCTCAAAAGTGTATTTGATTCAGGAGATGTTATAGGGTTACCTATATCTGGCCAAGGTAAATGCCTGATCTATACTCAACTATCCTGAGATCTTGAATCTTGGACAAAATGAAGGGAAAGCAGAAGAAATGGTGAAAGTGTATTCAATCTGTAATACAGGAGTATTGTGCAATAGCATGGAGTCCCGAGGACTAAGTATGCAGGGATAATTTTGCAGGATAAAAATAATTTAAAGAAGGAGACAAGAAATAATAAAACAGTGCCCTAACTAAGGTAGGAAAAATAGAATTCCAGGAACCCCTTGTGCCTGCCTCAAAAAATTATTTTCACTATGACTGAGATGAACAGATAGGCTAGGCCAACGGCAGGTCCTTGAGTTGAGTGTGCAAGAGAGACATGGAGAATTCAGATGCACAAATCAGTTTGTCTCTTTATAAGAGAAGTTTTGCAAAAACCTTAATGGTTGGCATGAGAAAAAGGCATATTTCTAATGTATGTAAAATAAGTTTTGGAAGAAGCAGTCCATAAGTAATAAAGCCATGGTTGGAGGGTATCAGAGACTTCATCTGCGTCTGTAGGCTGTGAATCTGTCTTTAGAATCTAACAGGGCTGCTAGAGCACTGGTCTTCACATTGGTGTTCCAGGCAAAAAGACAGAAGGAGCAGAAGGCAAGAGGGAGTGACTTCTTCTTCAAGAGATACTTCACACCATTTTCAATTGCATCTCATTGACTAGAACTTTATTATGTCTACTTCTAGCTGCAAGGGAGGCTGTGGAATGTTACCTTTCAAGTGAGTGACAATATTTCAGGGGGGTTTCATAATTATGTTGCTAAAAAATAGGGTAATATGTTGGAAATTAACTAGTAGCCTCTATTTCATTGCATTGTTATTGTTGTTTTAAGATGGCCCAGGAGAGAAGGATTATTTAAAGTATTATTCCTTATATGCTTGGCTAGTGATGCAACTCAACTAATAACAGTAGCAGCAGAATGAGCTGCATATACATTTAGAGGGTTACAATTCATCTCACTCCAGAAAGAATAGCCAGGATCAAGAAAACCACCAATGATAAATGCTGGAGAGGCTGTGGGGAAAAAGGAACCCTTCTCCACTGTTGGTGGGAGTGCAGACTGGTGCAACCACTGTGGAGGTCAGTTTGGCGGTTTCTCAAAAAGCTAGGACTGGAAGTCCCATTTGACCCAGCTATTCCACTTCTGGGCATATTCCCAGAAAAAGTGAAATCATCTTACCACAGTGATATATGTGCACCCGTGTTTATAGCAGCACAATTTGTAATAGCTGAATCTTGGAAACAACCCAAATGCCCATCAATTGAGGAATGGTTAAAGAAGATGTGGTACTTTTATACAATGGAGTACTATTCAGCTATAAAAAATGATCACATGGAGGCTTTTATAGGTAAATGAATGCGACTTGAGACCATACTCATAAGTGAAATAAACCAAACACACATGTGTAAACACCGCATTGTCTCCCTAATGTAAGAAACTGAAAGACTCAATAAAACACAAAATTCCTGATAAATATGGAGACATGGTTCTGAAATCCAATGGTGCTTTTATTCTTTGATTTGATTGGTTTAAGTCCCTTTCCTACTATTTGAAAGCAATAAGTGAGAAGATAGGAACAGCTCTTTTGAAAAATGAGACACTACAGTAGCCATTGCTCATTTCTTGTTACCTGACTTGAAGACCTGTAATGCTATTCTCTTTTATCTGGTTTTATACTACTTTCTTTTGTTTGAGTCTATTGTCTGTAAATGTATGAACAACCATTTTGAAGAAAGCAAGAGACACTAGGGTAACCATTGTTAATCTCCTGTTGTTATGTCTTGAAAACCTGTATAGCTTGCAGTGTTGTGTTTTGAAATGCTACTTTATGTTTGACTCTATTCTGTTTTCTTTTGCTTTTTTTGTTCTGTTTTGTTTTTGTTTTGTTTTGTACTACTCTCTTTAAAATAAAAAAAATAAAATTTAAAAAAAAACAGACTGTATTCTTGGGCTTTATATGTGTGTATTATTTAATACAACTTCAATGACAATCCAATCTGTATCCCCATTTTACAGATGATGAAAGTGGTCCAAGATTACACAGTGCTTGAGCTGGGTTTGAATCCAGATCTGAGTTGAAGGTTTACATTCTTTCCCTATTCATGCATTGGTGTCCTGCCTGCAACCTCATTGCAAACTCATTTTAGTGAGTGCAGTATGCAGAAATGCTGTTTTTATGGAGGTCAGCAGGCAAGGGCTCTATAAAGGAAGAGGACATTGGTAGAGCCTTACATCTAATAGGAGGGACTTGTCATTCCATAATCACTTTGTCATGAAGTGTGTGATGCCCTCATTTCATTTCTAGGACAAGAATAAAATAAGTGGGAGCTTTTTTCCTCCTGAGAAATAATTTTTAACTGTTTGGTTCTACCTGTCAAAAGGATGTTCAAATACCCTAGGAATTTATGGGTCCTGGTTTGGGGTACCCAAATCTCTGAACAGGCAATCATTTAGCTTTTTTCAACATGATCGATAACTTACTTAAGCTTTTATGATACAGGAGTAGAGTTATTCTAAGGAAAAATTGTGCATGAAAATCATACAAGAATAAATTGATGGGTTTGTATATGCATATTCCATGCTGAGAAGAAATAACCAGACTGAATTGTGAACCGATACTAGATGAACATGTGTATGTGTGCACTGGCATATGTGTGTGTGTGTGTGTGTGGGTGTGTCTATGAAGAAGGATGGTGACTAGCATAGAAAAGAAATCTTATGGGTGGAACTCACTAAGCTTAGATAGTTTAGAAGTGTGGTGACTCCAGCTGGTTGGAATTGATAGTAATAATTAAAGGGATCCAGCAGCTAAAGCAAGGTCATGGCCTAGATTTGCCAAGCCAGACAGAAATTCATTGAAAATCCATATGACAAGAAAAGCACGTGATGGGGATGAAATGATTCTGATATTGGCAGGTTTCCATTTCTCAGCCAAAGTCGCCCAGCTGAGACGTGTGGACGCCACACAGTGACAGCTGACAAAATAAATGTATTGATGGAATGATCGGCTGGTTCCCTGCCGCGTGACAGAGGGATGCCAGTGAGATTAGAGGTCTATGGCCAATTATATGAATTGGTCATCATCCAAGCTAGTCATCATTTTCACCATTGAACTGGGCTCTCATCCACGGCAGCTTTTAAAGAGAAGTTCTTCGAGAACTGAACACAAATCTCAGTCCATTAATTTTTACAGTGTGAAGGTCAGGCCAGAAAATGCAGTCTGAAAGCAGCATCCTGTAAAATAGGGGAGTTGTGCAATAACATGGGGTTCAGAGGATTATTAGGGTGGGGTAATTTTGTGGTATTCAAAAGGAGACATGAAAGAGTGCCCTGACTAAGGCAGGAAAAGTAAAATGCCAGGCACTCTCCCCCCAAAAACCAGACAGCTACAGATCCCCACTCCCAAAAAAATAGCTCTAGCTTCCTTTGTGGCTGAGAAGAGCAGATAGGATGTTGCCAATGACAGACTCAGCAGGCGAGATCTACTGTGTGATTATTACTTTCCATGAAGTGGGAGGTGAACAGACTGCAGCCCAGAAACTGAAATGACCGGGAGGGAATGGATGGAAGCTTGACTGGCTGAACCTGGCAAGGTTCATTGATTGTGTGCCTGGGAAATTCCTGTGTCTGCGTGGATTGTACTCACTTGATGCTCCATTAACAGATATTCTACAGACATGTGTCACACTTCTTAATAAAACTTTGTCATAAGAGTGATTTTTCAATAACTCAGACACCAATAAAGATTTATGCTGCTTGATGATAGTTCACGAAGCTAATTATATGGGGGAATTTAAAAATATCACAGGGAGTTGATGCTATAAGAATACAACCATCTCTGCATTAAACCCTGCTCCACCATGCATTCATTTATTGCTTTGCTCATTCGGCAAAGATTTTTTGGCTAACCTTAACCTTGATATAACCTACAAATTTATTTGATCAGGTTTAAAATTGAAATCTAAGTGCGTTCTGGACAAATAAAATATATTCAGCAGAATTATTTATTTATTTATTTAGCTTTACAAGAGGGTATGATTTTTCCATGTTACAAATGCCTTTGGTGAGTTTAGTGGTCCCAAACTAATTGCCTCAACCTTTCTTGGTGAGTTTAGTTGTCTGAGCACTGCTTCATGTTTACAAATGTCTTTCCAGAATATTCACCTATGTTCCACACCAGTCCTGCTGGTAGGAATGTCAAGGATTATTACCTGCATTTTCCACGTGGAAGAAAAGTCTCTTTGAAATATTAAGTGATGTGTTCAGCCTTGGAAATAATATAAATTATAATTCCTGTTCCAGCATTTGCTCTATTTTATCATATTGTCTGTTAAATAAGTCTACTTCTGCTCAGTGTGGCTCTTTATAGTTTATATTTTCATACATATTATTTTGGTCACCTTGACAATAACCCTATGAAAGAAGCCAGTTATCACTATGATCATCATCATTATCATCATCATCATCATCACCATCAATATCATCCTCCTCAATCATTATCTCCATTTTTTAGGAGAGATAATTGATACTCTTAAAGGGGAGGATCTTGTCGCAAGTGGAAGCTGCCTGAATCAACACATAATGAATGGAATTAGTCAGCTGCAGATGTAATCTATTCTAAGAGACTATAAATATGCTGGTGAGGGGAGCTGGGGACTTAACAGACAATCCCAATGGAACAATCAGTCTTTTGGTCCAATTCAGGTGACCAGATTATGCACAGGAGAGAGGTGCAGAGAAAACTCAGGCTCTGAACTAATGAATTCCTCCTAGTTTGTCAAAACAAACACTTTAATTTTAGAAAGATGGTGCTTGCATCCTACATAGGAGGGAGAAGTCAGTGAGCAAGAGCTTGTCAGAACCGAGGAAAGAATTCACTCTGTCTGGAAACAAGGATTCTGCTGGCTGGTTGATAGATTTCTTCTTAGGGTTAAGTTAGAGACTCCCAGATGCCTGCGTTGAGGGGTTCTGTGCTTCCTTCCTGCTCTCCTGCCTGTCTTTTGGGGAGTAGGAACCTTGGGCTTGGCTGGAGCACAAGTCTGAAGCCAGAGGCCAGATGCCAGTGCAAACAGAGGCTAACCTGGTGCCTGGTTCAGAGACCTCTGAAATGTTTGTGGAATCAATGAAAGAAGCTGACCATTTTCATGGGGAAGAAAGGGAGCGCAGGAGCCCGTGGAGGTGACCAAGGGAGGCTTGGGAGAAGAGTACATTTTGGAACTAGGACCAGATCAGGTTAGAATCAGAGGACAAGCACAGTTTTGGGAGCCCAGAGACCAAGCTGGGCCAAGGCGGGAGTGAGGTGCCTTTAATAAAAACAGGTTTGCTGAGAGTTGGTGGGGTGGTATGCAGTGAGACTAGAGCCCAGAAAAGTCCAAAAATCACAGAGGTGGGAGCCAGAGGAGACTGACTATCCCTGTTTGCTCCTCCTTACTCACATTCAGTCTCTGCTGAGGTACCTGCTCCCACACACCTTAAAACATCGGCTGTCTTCTGGCAGGAGAAACATTCTCAGGATGGCTCGCTCTGATATCTGTGACAATCCCTGTCTGTCCCCAGTTTCCACATTTCCCCTCAGAACACCACCTGCAGCTCTATTTTTGAGGCTCTCAGACTTGAGCCATATGGATTCCAATTAGAGACCGGAGTCCAAGCTGGGTCTGGTGCTTCTTGCCTGTAATTCCAGTGCTTTGGGAGGCTGAGGGAAGAGGACTGAAAATTTGAGCCCAGCCTAAGCAACTTAATAAGACCTTTTCTTAAATTAAAAAAACATAAAAAGGACTGGGCATCTAGCTCAGGGTAAAGGCCCTGGATTCAATTCCTAGTGCTACAGAAGTAAGTAAATAAATAAAAAGACCAGGCCCCAGAACTCTCCGCATTACTGTAGTAGAGACCTCAAAGGACGAAAATCCCCAAACCCTACTGAGTTCTCAGGTCAGTCAGATGCAGGGTGCTTACGTTTTGGTGGAGTCGGGAGAAGGAAGGCAGAGCACATGTGCTGCATGTAGAAATTATTATAAGGAGAAGGAACTGGGAATTACTATGGGAAGAAGGTACTGAGACCAGGACCCAAAGAATGGAAAATTAGAAAATAACCAACTAAATGTGGCATCAATATGCAAAAACGGGAGTGTGTGGTGGAGGAAATTACAGGTCTATCAGCTTAATATTCATTGCATACAGGGAGATGCAGGATTCTTATTGTATACAAGAGTGTAATGAAAGCTGGGAACTGGCCTCGAACTGCACGCTGGAGAGGTGCTGAGATTCATGCAGCTCTGAGCTCCTTGTTGCTCATGCTTTGCACCTGGGGGGCCCAGCAGGCGCTGGCTCACCCACTCAGGACACTGAGGAAGCCTCCCGGTGAGTGTAGATTTTACTTTGCTCTTCCTCCTGTTTTATTCTTCTTCTAATCTACAAGCCCACTGGTCCCCGGGCTATTTGAGGACACAGAGACATGAAAAGCACAGTTTTAAGCTTCCAGGAAAAATATTTTAAAATGTGCCTCTTTCTGCCACTTGGAATAGAGAAATCCGATGAATGAGGCATGAGCTGAATTCTAGCTCATCACGACTCATCTCTGCCTGGGCACCGACGTGAAGCTGCAGGACGTCACGCTGTGCAGACCCTGCCCTGGGTTTTGCAGGTCACATCACTGAGGAAGAAGCCCATGTTTCTAGCTTAGAGGCTCCAGCTTCTCTTGTGTCATGGATGACATTGACTGTGGATACTTCTTCCCGAGAACACTGAAAAGTCAACAGGCTTAGTAAATACGATGTTTTCAGTCTAGAGTCTATTTCTGGTGGTTCTTCCAGATCCCCGGGTACATTTTTCTTGTCTCTAAAGATGGAGATCTGGGGACTCTGATTTTCAGAGGGTTTATATTCTGACCCCTAGAGCTACTCCCTTTGGGCCTCCCATTCAACTGTCCCTCCATGGTCTTCCCTTATGTCAATTCTGACCCAGGGCCTAAATTCCCAGATGGAATTTAGGATTAAGTAAGATCCACCCCTGCCCCTGAGGTGAAGGCAAACAGACAGTGGTGTTGGGTGCTATGGGAAGAAGTCATGGTGTGGCTTCCTGTGGGTCACCATGTGCTTCCCAATTTACATGTATGAGGTATGTTTGAAAAATATGGTGTGTGTTTAAATTTTCAAGTCTATACTGCAGTAAAAGATGCATTCCCATGAATCCTCAAAATACTTCCCCTTTGAACACGCTAATCCTATTGCTCCTGCAGCTTTCTGAAGCAGCTGTTGAACTCCTCTGCTGTGAATGCCTTTACTTCGGTTACTCTCCCCTTCCCTCACGCTCCCTTCCTCTCTTCCTCTTCCTCCTTTCCCGCTCTGTCCCTCCCTGCCTCTGTCCCTCCTTCCCACCTCTCCTAGGACTCCAACTCCGTGGAACTGGGATTTTTGTCTGATTTTGTTCACGACTGTATTCGAGGCATTTGTAGCATTGCCTGCCATGTAGTGGATACACAAATGCTTGTGGATTGCATGAAAGAATGAACAAACACCACAAAATAAAATAAACTGAGTAAAGATGTTCAGTATTCATTGATGCCTTTGTTCAAAGGTCATCGAAGCTTTTGTTTTGTTTCTAGAATGAGAGATTTTTTGTTGTGCTATTGTGGGCAGCCACAACCAGCATCCAGCCCCTATGGTTCCACACTGCTTGTTCCATGTTTTGAATGTAACCCCTCCTCCCTTTTTTTTCCAGAGCTGGGGAGTGAACCCAGGGATTTCCCACTGAGCTACATCCTCTCCTCCCACCCCTTGTTGTACTTTGAGATAGGATCTTACTAATTGCTCAAGCTGGTCTTGAATTTATGATCTTCCTGCCTCAGCCTTTCAGACTGCTGGGATTACAGGCAGGCATCACTATGCCTGCTGTGATCCCTCATAACTTCCCCGGGATGGCACCTTGCAGTTTGTTAGCTCTGCCTTTCTTCTCACTGATTCCATTATTCTGTGGCTTGTTTTCTAACTCCTGAGCTCAGCTGCTGATAAACTGGGTCCCATTACTTC
>RJWT010039003.1:0-12759 GCA_004365215.1 Cuniculus paca | reverse complement strand
GTTTCTCGAAGTTTGTGTGATCTTCTGTTGTCCTCCAGTCTTGCTTCTGACCTCTTCCTCTTCTTCTATTTCTCTATTTTTCTGCTTAACACCTTTTAAATTTTCTCCCCTGAGGGTGAAATTGCCTTATTGAAGGCTTATTTACTGCTCTCTTGATTACTTTTCTCCCATTGCTGAGACAAAATACCTGACACCCAAAATTAAGGAAAGAACAAAGTTTGTGGAAGTTTTAGTTTGTAATCAGCTTGCTCCCAGGCAGGGTGGCATGGCCGAGGGGCAACAGTACATGGTGGTGGAAGATACAAAGCAACAAGAGCAAAAAGGACAAAAAGGAAAGAGCAAACCTCTTTCCCTCCCTTATACTGTGTACAGTCGACTTGTCCCAGGGTAGGTGTAGCACTCACACCCATACTCCCAGCACTGGACCATGAATCAATCACAAACTCTGGATTCTGCTGCCTGCAAAAAGGCCCATCCCTCTATGACCTCATGAGGCTTTGGGGGGACATCCAGACACAAATCATAATAACTGTATACAATCTTCAGCTTTGTTTTAGATCTATCATATAACCACAAGTCTGATTCATACAGTTAAAGGTGGCAAATTAACAGATATCTCAGTTTGTCATTTCCTAGGTTCTGTTTGATGCTATTGTTATTTCTGATCCCACCACTTTAGCCAAGGTGATGTACTTGTTCTAATCAGTAGACCTTCATGGTACCTACTAAGACTGAAATTGTCTAAGGGTCTTAAAAATACTGTAGGCCAGAGCCAGAGAACATGGGACTAAGCCAAGTAGGCAGCAACTTCTCATTCCCAATAAATTGAAGAGGTAGGATCTTGTAATAGACTCAAAAGAATGAAACAGAAAGAAAAAGAAAGAAAGAAAGAAAGAAAGAAAGAAAGAAAGAAAGACAGACAGACACATTTAAACAAGATGCAACCCCAGACTTTCATCTCACAAAGGCAAACTCTGGGGATAATGAGATGGAACAATCTGAAAGCCACCCTCCTGAACTCTCTGAAGTGGCAATAATAGAAGTAACAAACAGATGAATGAGGCTCTAGAAAAAATCAAATAAAAATAATTTCTCAGATAATTACAGAGATAATGAAAGACATGCTTAATGACCATAGAGCAAATACAGATTGAAAAAATAGAGGAGCTAAAGAAAATGATGTAAACAATGAATGCCCAATAGAGGAAAGAAATGGAATCAATGAAAAACATTCAAACAGATATTCAGGAGATTAAAAAATTCCATTGAAAGTATGCACAGCAGAATGAGCTAATGTGAGGACAGAATTTAAGATATAAAAGACAGGATTGCAGTTAGCTGTCATGAAAATAAAGATTTCTTAAAAATAGCAAGGGAGCATGAGAAATCAATACAGCAGCTGCTAGATGATGCAGAGAAGAATAACATCACATTGACAAGATTTAAAGAAAAAGCAGGAGATAGCACAAATGACATAAAAAAAACCTGTTCACAGAAGTCATGGCAGAAAACTTCCCAAACAAGGAAAAAGAATTTGACATACAGATAATTGAGGCATATAGAACTCAAATTAGCCATGATCAAAAAAATCTACACCAAGGCATATGATAATGGAGATTCCAGAAATTCAACACAAGAACAGAATTTTAAAAGCTGTTAGAGAAAAGAAACAAATAATCTATAAAGGAACACCCATCAGAATCACAGCAGACTTCTCAACATGAGCCCTCAAGTCTAGTAGAGCTTGGAGTGAAGTATTTCAAGCCCTCAAAGAAAACAATCTCCAACTCAGATTGATATACCTCACACAACCATCATTTAAATTTGATGGAGAAGTAAGATACTTCCATGACAAACAACACTTCAGGAAATTCATGAACACCAGGTCAGCACTCCAAAATGTTCTGAAGGGTATTCTAGAAAGAGATATAAAGATTATAACACCATGAACCCCAACAGAATAAATCTGCCAGGAAAGGCAAGCAATTGAATAGAGAGAAAAAAGGGTAGCCAGCAATAGAAAAACAATGTGAACAGGATAATTCAATACATATCACTTATAGTTATTAATGTTAATGGTCTTAATTCACTAATAAAAAAAACAGACTGGCAGATGGATCAAGAAGCAAAATCCAACAATATGCTGCATACAAGAAACACATTTAGTTCAAAAATAAAGTCATAGACTGAAAGTCAAAGGATGGAAAACAATACTCCGTGTGACAGGAATCTGAAAAAAATCAGGAGTAGCTATTCTATTTGCAGACAAAGTGGATCTCAAGCCAAGACTGATTAAGAGAGACAAAGAAGGTCACTACATCCTTATAAAAGGAACAATTCAAGAGGAAGAGATAACAATCATAAATACATTTGCAGAAAATACCAATACATCCAACTATATAAAACAAACATTAATAGACATGAAAAATCAAATAATCACTAACACAATTGTAATGGGAGACTTCAATACCCCACTGTCACAAATCACAGATAAACTAGCCAAAAAAAATCAACAAAACTAAACCAAACTCTTGAATAAAGAGACTTAGTAGAAGTTTACAGAGTATTGCACCCCATAACATCAGAGCCCCCAAATTTAAAGACTCAGTCCAAAAAGAGGCATCTGAAATAGACACTTCTCAGATGAAGTAGAAACAGTAAATAAATGTACAAAGAAATGTTCACCATTACTGATCATTCAAGAGATGCAAATTAAAACAACTCTGAGATTCAATCTCACTCCAGAAAAAATGGCTACCATCAAAAAATCAACCAATTACAAAGGATGGCAGGGCTGTAGGTGAAAGGGAACCCTGGGCCACTGCTGGTGGGAGTGCAGTACAACCACTGTGGAATTCAGTGTGGAGATCCCTCAAAAAAACTAAAACTAGAGGTTCCTTTTGAACCAGTTATTGTCCTTTATGGTATCTTCCCAAAAGAATTAAAAGCATCAAACCATAGTGATATGTGCACACCCATGTTTATAGTGGCACAGCTCATAATAGCTAAATCTAGGAAACAGCCCAAATGCCCATCCACCAATGAATGAATAAAGAAGATATGGGGTTTTTTTTATACAAAGGAGTACTACTCAGCTATAAAGCAGTGTAAACTTGAGACATTTCTAGGTAAATGGATGCATCTTGAGACCATACCCTTAGGTGAAATAAATCAAATATACATGTGTAAATATTATGCTGTTTCTCTCATGTGAGAAATTGAAAGTGTAAATAAGGATCAAAATTTATAGTAGATATTGTGAAATAGGAAAAAAACATTCAAATGGGAAGGGGAAGGAGGGAGGGGGGAATGAAAAAGGAAGGGGAAAGAAAAAATGAGAAAAGGAAAAATAGAAACCAAGCTTTTGTAAATAAGGAGGGGAAGAGGAATTGAAGGGAACGGAGGGGAATGGGAAAATATATATATATATATATATATATGTATATATATATATATATATATATATAATGTGCAAGTACAAATTCCCTATGATGAATGTTATCATTATGTATATCTAAAATGTACCAATAAATTTATTAATTTTTAAAGAAAGAATACTTATCTTATTTCAGTTACCTGGAAGTTGGTGGTACATACTTTGAGGAAATAATTTCAGTAATGGAACAGAAAGAAAGAAAGACCCGCATTCAAAACAGTTTTGGTATTGTGGGAGATAGATGGTATCTGTAATAAAAACTATCTCTTTAGTCTGAAAGTTCCATAGGAAGGGCAAAAGATAAGATTTTTCAGGATATAAAGTTGAACAAAAGTATATTTTATTAAATGAGAAGACAGATACGTGTGATGTAGAGGAAAATATTTACTTTATAAGGAGGGATTAAATGGCATGGAAAGCGGGATAAGAGACCAACAAAATAGAAAAACTGGTATTGATTACAATTATTGATTGTAGGGAAAAGTTGATGATAGTTTCGTCTTTTAGACAGGAAAGAAGGAGAAGGGAATGGATTAGGATATAAGAAAAAAATGTAAAGAGGAAGGAAATTGAAAGTCCTGTGATAAAGCCTCATTTTTCTCATTTCAGGAAGAAATTCAGCAATCCGTAGAGTAAATCAGACAATGGGTAGATTCAGCAGAGCAGACTTTATTAGCAAGTGAAAACCCACAGTTATGAGACTCAAATAGATAAGAAATATAAGCTTTTTCAAGTTCTATAATAAGTTAACTGCCTTAGCCTCAGAGTTACCACGTGAAAAAGAGGAGCTAAGGCTACCTTCAAGGTTGAGGTTTTAATACATACAATCACAGAGGACAATAGTCGGTATAATTAATACTCCTACTCCACCTATTATTTCTCAAGTAAGTCAAAGAATAATGGGATTGGATGTGGTGAAATAACAAATGAGAGTTGAGCCATAGAGCTGCAGATAAATGGTTAATGCTCAGCTGATAAGCAACAGTGTGTAGGTATAGTGAGATAAACACGGCTATTGTGTCATTTTTATCTTCATGGTTTTGAGGAGAATTAGAAAAAATAAGTAGAAATGTTTTCCCACAACTGAGGACTGAGAAACCAAAAAGAAATAAGAAATAAGAGAAAGCAGCAGCAAACAAAGAGAAAGGGGCATATACAAGACCCTTGCTAATAAGGCAGCCTTGGGAGCCATGATGGATGCAGAAGATGAAAGAGCCTTGATAGACTGAGAGGCTAGGGATAAATGGGACGACAGGAACCATACTAGGAGCCAGAGCACCTCAAGAAGTCAAGGACCGAAAGAAGGCAAAGCGTGTGACTGCTGGAAGTAAGAGGGAGTGTGCATAAGAGGTCAAACGACAGGACATCATGGTCAGTGAGAAGTTGAGTGAGGAGAATCACAGTGATCTTGGACTAGAAATGGTGAAAGACAGGAATTATTACTTTAAAATGTAGCGGAGAATAAGAAGAGAAGATGCCCAGGACCCTGACACTGAGGTAAAGCCCCTGGGACCAGAACAAACAGAAGTAGCAAGGGTGGGGTGGGAAGTTGCCATGAGCTACATGGATGCCAGCAGAGAGGGCTTGGTGACACCCAGTGGGACGAGGTGCTGGATCTGAAGAGCTGAGCGATCCTGACTGCTCCTCCACGCTCCACCGGTTGTGAGGGGTGATGCACACACGATTACCTTCTCCCATCAACGGGCAAGAGGAGAGAGCATCTCAGGGGAAAGTTGGGTTTCAGTTTTACAATGAGAAAGGGAAGAAGAGGCATAAGTAAGAGCTGAAAATAAACATAGTTTGTTCAAACTTTCACAGGAGGACCTTACTTCTGAGAGATGTAGAAGGATTGGAGTGTTGTCAGGTTTACAACTTACGAATTTGTTACTAATTCACCTGTGAGGAGTAGAGCAAGTTGTGTTGCTTACTGTGCCTCAGGAAAGTGGGGATAATAAACTGACCTCATATGATTATTCTGATGATGAAATAAGTTTTTGTTATAGTCTTTGAATAGGGCCTGGCACAGAGTCAATGCTTGGTACATTATCATCAGGAGTAATAATGTGATGAAGTATCCATTCATTTGCATAAATTAGCTTCCTCTCCTCTTTCTACTGTGCTCTATCTCAAATATGTCACTTTGTCCTCTGAAAATAGTCTGTGGATTGCTTTTCACATTCCCATTGGCATCAGCCAGCCCCAAGACTGCACTTTCTTGTGTACTGTGTTCCTGCACCAGTTGCCTAGCTAGTCCCCCTACATCCACTTCTTTCCCCTCCTCTGCTTCCAACCCACTCTGCACTCAGTTATCCCATGAGGACACATGCTGCAGCCTTGCTTCCCACAGACTCAAGTCTACCATCTTCTTTGTGGATTCAGGGCCCTGCACAGCCTGGCTTCGATCTCACTATGCATCTGCATTTCACAGCTCCCCACATGTACTTTTGGTTCCGCCATCTTCCTAGCCTCCACCTATGGTCTTGCATTCCAGCTCCTGTGCCCTTCTTGTGCTATTCCACTACCTGCCTTTCTTTCTGCAAATAAATGCCTCCTCTCTGCTTAGATAAACTGCACTTTCCACTTCTTCCACCAGCTCATCCCTGAGTATGCCAATGAAAGAATTTATTTTAACAGCAATTGTTTTCTAATGTATACAATATGTGTCTCCTCGCCTGAAATAATCTCCTTTAGGGTCAGGATTGCATCTTATGTTTTTTCTTTCTTATCCCCCATAGAACAAATACTAGTATTAAATACATAGCTGTCAATTAATAATTCAAGCAATTTGTTTTGTTTCTTTTTCTTTTCATACATTCTTACTTTTTTAAAAAATTTTCATAAGTATGTGTTTGCAGAGCATAATGATTGCATTCATTTTGAGCAGTTGGTATTGTGCATAATGTATCTTAATTCTTTTTACATCGTCATCTCCCTTCCCCCTCCCTTCATCTCTTGGTCCTTTGAACATTTCCTATATTCTAGAGATTTCAGTGAAATGAAATGAATTGGATAAAAATGTTTTAAAATAACTTCTTCCCCATTCTTGTAGGCCTTTCACAGTCCTAAAATTCCATTAATATGGCTTCATCCTTTGGTCCTAAATTTTCGTCTCTGTTCTAACATTTCTAAGAAACTCTAAATGCCCCTGAGGGATGTTAGTTTTTCTCCCATAACCAGGTGATATTTTTCATCAAAGCTTGATAGCTGTCAGCAGGGCACCATGAACTTTCAGTGGTCCTGAGGGAAAGGGGTGAATGAAATCAGGAAGTAGGCAACAACAAAAAGGAAAAGAAATCCACAAAATTTATGGTGTTCGCCTGCTGATGAAGGTGGCGCCTCTGTGCCAGGTGATCTTTTGAAGTTGGTTTGCTCTGTGACTACACAACCACTGAGCTTCTCATTTGGTGTCAATGGGCTGTCTTTTACGGAGCCAGAGTGTTTTCATAGATAATGCCATGATACATTCCAAGAAATCCGAAGCAAGGTGCAAATCACTAGTCAACCATGAAATCATCAGAGCACTCAGAACGAAACAACATCAGGATATTTGTTTCATTTGTAGTTAAGATGCCAACAAGGCTAAATACCAATTTCTTCCCACTGATTTAAATCAATAGCTTCTCTCTTTCTCTCTCTTCTTTTAATTGAATAGAAGTATGGGGGAGGGAATAGCCTCTTAACATGTTCAATACTTTCTCACCACAAATACTTTCTAAAGGACTCCTGTATCTAATTTTATAAGTTGATGCAGATCCTGCATTTAATTATATTCAGGTATCAGTCATGTGTTCTTATTCAAATTCAATTCAGTGGGAGATACATTCATTACCTTCAAAACCCATTTATACTCCAGTGGGAGGAAAATAGAATTTCCCATCTAAGGAGCAAAGAGTTATCCAAAGAGTAAAAATTGAGACTTGCAGCCACCTAAATGGCATCAAAGTAGATGTTCAGAAATCAATAAGCCAGGGCTAGACATTCTTGGATAGTAATATAACATCTCAACATCACAGAAAACTCTAATACCGCAGTAAAACCCTCTCACAAATTAGAATGCATTGTGCTGCTCTCTGAGGATACCTTCTCATTTGCCACTATATACTCAGGAGGGATCAGAGTGCCTGCCACTTGGTAGGAGAAAATAAATATTTGTACAATGAATGAGCAAACTTCCAACTCCCACACTTTTTTACCATGCTTACACCTATTCAAATCAATAAATATTTGATTTATTCTTCTGCTGCAAAATTCATTAAACACATGGCTGCACATTTCCAAAAGACCATACTTCCCAAGTTCTTTCACAATAAAAGTGATAGGAGAAGGGATTTGGAACGAAAGAGCAAGTTAACTTATGTCTCTGAATTCCAGTTTCCTCATCTATAAAATGGGGCTAATAGTGTGGGAAAGATACAATGAGATAATGTAAGCAGCAGACCTGTCTTGATTTGACTCCCCCAGAAAAGACCTCAAGACGGATGTGAGTGCAAGTAACTGGAGGACAAATCCAGATAAATTTATTTGGAGGATGAGCCCCTTACTGCTGTGGACAGTTGGGACTAAATTCCACTGGTGACTTTGAGAAATAGTGTAGGACACACAGATTGGAGTCATTCTGCTTGAGGACCAAAGGAGGTGGGTAATTATCTCCCACATCTCATCACTCATGGATCTAGGGCAGCTGGTCTGTGTGGGGGAGTGCTGATTCTTTGATTCTGGCTTCCCCTGGTGTTCAGCAGAGCAGGTTCCAGAAGTCAGAACGCCTTCAAGGAGAGATGAAGATTCCAGTGGGTGGATGTCAGAGTTGTGGCGTGAATATGGTGATGCGGAGAAGGTCACAGGGAGGACAGTGACAGCATTTGGCACAGGATCTGATTTTGCACTTAGCACTTTGTACGTGTTCAGTAAACACTGCAAATCAGCACTGCATCTGGAAAGCCTTGCTAGACCTCTAAGAAATGCTCCTCCTAAGTGAAAGTTTAATTTCAATTTTGCAGGCTTCAGGGAGACTTTAGAAAGTCTTTAAGAATTTCTATGATCTAGCAATGAACTATTTTCATTCTCAAGGCTAAAATAATTTGGAAGGGCTTCTTACAGAGTAGCAAATGTCAAACAGTGAGTTTAAATGAATTAAAACTCAATGTGTATTTATAACTCAGTGTCTTCTTTCTTCTCCGTTCCCTGTTTTAAAGGCTTTTACAGTAGACACATAAAAAAAATCTTGAAATTCTTATGATCTAGAACCAACGGAGAAGGAAAGTATGGCAAAGAATATGGACACATTGGTATCAAGGATATGGCCATGGGCCAAATTACATGGTGAAAATCTTAGTAATTTCAGATATTTTGTAAGGTTCTGGTTCCAGTTCATAAATATGTCAGAACTGACTTATTGCAAGATCCTAGATGAGTCATATCATTCTGTGTTACATTACCAACTTTTGACCCATACCAATGGCTATGTTCGGGTAGAATCGTCAGCATAATAATTGAATGAGGGAAATAATTAAATTGATTGACTGAATCTATTCCCAGGGTTAAAAATAATTCAGTAGGCTGCACTATCAGTGCATTATGGTAATGCCAGCTAAAGAGTTAAGTCCATAAAACTGCTTATAGTTATTGGATGAAAGGTGAATGAGAGAATAAATACAGAAAGACCTGCGAAGAATGCCCAGACTCACTTTTCTTGGTCAAGCAAGTTCAGATCAAATTGAAAGTAGTTCCTACCAACCGCCTTTCCCCCAGTGGTCACTCTTTTTCACATAACCATTCTTCTTCTTTACAATGCATGCGAAATAATTAACCATGTCACTTGTTTGCTTTCTGTCTCTGCTCACTGCAGTGAAAACCCTAGGAGACATAGAGGGATGAGTCACTCACTCGTCACAGTATCGAGGGCCCTAGCTGACTTGGACTATAGGCTCAATCAATATTTTTATATGGCATGAACAAGAGCAGCAATCTTCAAAGTCCATTTCCCAGATGCAAAAAGGAGAAGCCACCAAAACTAAGGTGGGCTTGTGGAAGTACTTCTGGGTAGTGGAGGGGTCTAGACCATGTGACATACTCAGATGTTGAAGTGACCAGTGGCTCTTGCACAGCTCAGCCCGTGTTCACCCTTTCTCCTTGCCTGCAAGAGGGTCTTTTTACTCATGTCTCATCAAACAAGAGAAAACATAAAGGGAATCACCCTGCCTGGCTACATGCTACTCCAGTGGGCCCTGAGCAGGCTCTCCCTCCAAGGAGCCCAGAAAAATAAATATTGATCTGTTCTTAAAAGTTTTCTGGAGAAGAGTCCATCTCTTCTGTGAAACCCATCCCAGGAGTGCTGAGCACTTGTCTCATAGCTGGGCCAAAACCTTGCTGAAACCAAAACACCTGACAGCTCATAATGCAGACACACAGCCCGACACCACTCTCCACTTTATCCAGCTCCCTTCAGGAATATGTTTTGAGTAGCTAATATTACTTCTTCATTTTCATTTTAAAATTCTAAATCACTTTCAAGATATGATGGATCAGGGCAATAAAGCAACAAACAATCAAAAACTTCCACATAGCAGCATTTGTGCTTTTAAAATCCTATAAAAGACCCCATTCTTTTCATGAGTGTTGTTCATTTGATGGTAGTGAACATATTAGTTAAATAATGGCATTAAAACACACACACACACACACACACATATATATATAGAGAGAGGGAGAGAGTAGCAAATGTTACTTCAATTATGTCTTTATGATTCTACCTACACAGAGTACAAAAAGTGACCTAATTCTAGAGAAGGGAGGGGAGTAGAAGAAAAGTACAAGATAGCTTTAGTGGGGCAGCATGGTAAGGCTAGAAAGTGAGTCAAATAATCAAATGAGGTCTCCTGTGTGAAAAGGTAACTGCCTTGCCGGAGTGTCAGTCCTCACCTGGGGTGATGGCCACTTACCATGACTTCACAGTTCTACGCATTGAAGGTACAGGATGACTAAGACATGCATCCTGCCCTGAAGAGGCCTAAATGAAAAATAGACTTATCAAGAAGAGCAATAATGAAAGCAGAAACAAAGCTGGCCTGGAGGAAGAGCAGTTAATTATCAGGGATGGCAAAGGGGTGAAATCTGAAGATGGACTTTGGAAAGATAATTACTGATTGAACAGGTACATGAGGGTCTGAGACAGAGCATTTTTCAAAAAAACAAAAAAGGCAATTATGAAGAGTTCAGGGTTGGGAGAAAACTGTGCTAAAAGAATTTTTTAAAGTGATATAGTTATGCCTATTTTTCAACACTCTCAGAGTGGGATCATGCAAAGGCAGAAGAGTTTGACAAGGAGCTAGGAGATTCTAGGAATGCTTAACACAAAATTAAACATCTCATGAGAATTTTTTCTGAAGATAGTTAATGCATATGGAAGAAGTTGGGTAGTTCATATGCTAAGTAACTTCAGTTATTAGGAAAAATTCATTCCTACAAAATGAAAGACTGGGAAAATGGGGCAAAGTCATTTATCATATCCTTTTTTCCACAACCCCTTCCCCCACTCTGATTTCTGAATAAATTCTCTCAGCAAATGATTTCTCTTTGCTGAGAAAAACAACCAGGTAGAATAAACCAAGCACCCACAGATGGGTGGGCTGCTATGTTCCCAAGAAGTATCAACCGATGCATAACAAAGGTCCTTTAATGAATGACTAAAATAAGAAGAGAAGGAAGTAGGCAATTTCAATCTTCAACTTGTCTTGAGACAAAAACAGGATTTATTCAAGCCAAGAGAATAAGAACAAGTTGCTTCTTATTCTTTTAAATACATTCTTAAAATTTACTAACCTTTGCTTAATTCTTTTTCTATTAGTACCTGTTTGTTGTACATAATAAATACAGTTAGTATACATACACTACACTTCTTAATCTTTTTACATCCTCTTCACCTATCTCCTTCATTTCTTGGTCCTCTTTCCATTTGCAGAAGACTGTCTGTTTCCTATTATTTATCTTTTATTTTGGATTTCTCATGTAGTAGAAATCATAATATTAAAGCCTGTGTGTCTGATTTATTTTACTTTATTTATGGGTTCCATTTTTTTTTCTAAGAATCAATCAGGTTTATCCTCCTTTATAGCAAAGTAGTACCCCATTGTGTATAAATACCACATTTTCTTTATTCATTCACCTGTAAATGGGCATATAGGCCATGTCCAACATTTAGGTACTGTAAATCATGCTCCTATAAATATGGGTATGCATGTATTACTTGATAATATGATGACTTTAACTCTTTTAGGAAGATACCTAGTAGGGTAATAGCTGGGTCAAATATTTAGTTTTTTGATGAATCATCATAAGGATTCTTTATTATGTCTATGAGTTAGTGAGGATTTTCATTACCTTCTCCAAGAACAAATTGAACAAAGTGGTCCATATGACCTCACCCATGTATGGCAAGTGTTTAGGTTTTCCATACCTAGAAATTTATTCAGTCCCTTCTCGTGGACATCACTAGTTGATAAAAATATTCTTTTCTCTGAACTCAAGGCAGAGGCCTTAGAATCCATTTTACACAGCTCTGAAGGTAGCCTTTCCTCTATATTGATGTTGACACATGACATATAGCATATTAACCATCCCAGTTGTGTCAAAGTCATAAACTCCCAGTTGATTTTTGGACTAGTTCAAGAGTTGTGAATTTCACGTCATGTGTATCAGGATTGGCTATCAGCATGAACAGCATGTCTCATACATGTTCCCATCAATACTTTACAAACATACGCATTAGTTGTAGATAATAAAATGGAAATAACCTTTTAAAAATCATAGAATTTATATTTGCCTTTTTATTATCATAAAATAGACACTTCTAAAATTTATTTTGACGTTAGCAAAGGCAAGTCCTGCTTTTAGGTAAGTCTGGCAACCATTGGTTCTACTTTTTACTTGGCACTGACCACCGATGTTGACCACAGGAAAGCTTGCCCAAGTGGTATCGCATCCTCAGAGCATATTTGTATATAAAAATGCTGCAAATAGTAATTTATTCAGTTGTTAAACATTGCTCTTTTACCAAACTTGAGGCTAACTAAAAGGCAAATGTCTTTCAACTCAGCAAATAAACCAATTCATTATCCCAATCAAAATCTCTCATATATTTAAGATGGTACAGCTGTAATACCTATCTGCTTGCTTATTCAAATATAGTGGTTATAGCATCTGTCTTTCCTATCACACAAGGGAAATCTTACAACATATTGGAGAATTATAGAAGCAAGGGGTCATGAGATTCTTTGAAAAGTAAACATGCTCTACAAATGCATAGAGCTCTCATCACTTTGATGACA
>RJWT010039002.1:0-12752 GCA_004365215.1 Cuniculus paca | reverse complement strand
GACAAGGATGATGGGATAAGTGTGTTATAAGAAAGGGGGAGTATTTTGAGTGGAACTGATGACACTGTGTCTTTTTGGTAACACATTTTTTTAAAAAATTGAGTATTTTCTGTATTTGGGGGTTGTACCTTATATGAATTTTGGAGGAACACAAACATTTAAATCATAGCTGTAGTGTAAAAAGTATAAGATTAAATTTTTTATGAAGCTGGTTTTATAATCTTTGATTCTTAACTGGAAAATTTAGTTCACTTATATTTAATGTAAATATTATACATTTGTATTTATACCATTTTATTCCATGCTTCCTTTTCATCTCTCTTGTATTAAGTTTCTTTTCTTCTTCTTTTTTTTTTTTTTTCACCTGTTAGTTTTTGGATTTGTTGAAAATTATTTTCATTTAATATTTTCTCTTATAGTTGAAAGTAGTGAACTCAACTTACAGTCTTTGGAAATTTTTAACTTGCCTATTTAACAATGACTAAATATAAAAAATTATATATACACACAAATATAAATATACATGCATATATAAATATGTGTGTATATATGTATATATATTTAACATGTTTATATGTGTGTATATATATTTTGTGTGTATATATATTTTATGTTTATATATGTGTGTATATATATTTTATGTGTATATATATTTTATGTGTATATATGTGTATATATATTTTATGTGTATATGTGTGTATATATATATATATATATATATGTATATTCTTTCCTTGAACAATGACAACAAAATAACCTGGCCCTGGCTGTGGTCACCCTGTTACCCGACTGAATCTGAGGAGGTTCCCAGAGCTCAGATAAGGAATCTACCTCACCCTAAACAGTGTCTTTCACATTTGCTGACTCGTGCCAGAGAAAAAGAATTTTTAGGATGCATCAATAAGAGACTTGGGAAGGGCTTATTAGCAGAAAATTTGGTATACACGCAAAGAAATGGGGGGGGGAGGGAGGGAGGGGGAGAGAGAGAGAGAGAGGGATTATTTCTTAGAAGAGGGAGCATTTATTGCTTCTCTTGAGGGGTTAGAAACCCCAACAAAAGGTGACCCGCCTCTCAGAAGGTTATTAGCCTATAAGAGCCTAGTTTTTTTTTTTTAACTTTTTAAATGAATAATTTAAGTGTTTTTTAAAATTTTATTTTATTTTATGAGCAGGATATATTTATTGAGAGAAAGAAAGCTTCTATCTGAGAGTGAGACAGAAGGGGTCCCGAGTGGGTTGCCCAATAATTTAAGTGTTATTTGAATTCTCTTAATTTGTTTCTTTATCTTAGGATCGGGTACCTGCTCTTTACTTTCTCAATTAAACCAACTTATGGAATTTTAATATTCCTGAGGAATTTTGGGTGTGAGGGAATGAGTGGAAAGGAGCCTAAATTTAACCAAGGGGATGCTGGTGAATTTGGGTCTAGACGTTGCAGTCTTAATAGTGCAATTTTTAGTTGTATCTTCCTTGTCTCCTTTTTAACTATCTTTTATTTCTTCTCTCCACCTTCAACTCCTCACTCCTGTTATTTGCTATTGTCTAGTACTTTAGTTCTATTATTATATATTATTAAGCTTGAAGATTTGACATTAATTTTTAATGTTATCCAATCATTACATCATTTTCTTGCAGGTTATCATTTCTTTGATTATTATTCCCTTGCCCAGTGTAGACAATCCACTCAATGTTTTTTTCCCTAATGTATATACTTTGGAGAACCTTTCTACTCTACTTTTGGTCTTTGGACAATCAGTATCAGCAGTACTCAGGAGCTTGTCAGAAAGGCAGACTCTCAGATTGCTCCTAGATGGTGAATTACAATTTGCATTTCCATAAGCTCTTGAGTGTTTCATATATAAATAAAAATTTGAGAAACACATTTTAGAGGCTCAGTGAGGGTGAGCTCATAATAAAACTCCCACTTCCTTTACTTATCTCAAAACATTTTTTTACTCGCATTTTTTAAAGAGATTGCATTGGGTATACAATTGTAAATTGATGGTTATGTTCCTTTCAAAGTTCGAGGCTTTTATTTTGTGTACAATGTGTCTTCAGCACTTTATGAAAAATTTTAGAGGTCACCCCAGTGATTATTACTTGCCAAGTGACCTGTCTTTTCTTGTCTTTTTCTTTGATGATCTGAATTTTATCGCAACATGAATAGATTGAAAAAAAAATGATCTTCGCTGTGATTAAATTGGATTCCTGAATCTGAAACCCAGTCCTTGTCTTCTTCAGTTCTATCGTCCAACCTGTAGTGTGACTTCTGAGCCAATGATGAGTTTCTCTGTCAGTGATTTATATTACTTTCCGATGCGTTCCCGCTGGTTTGTTTCAAAGCTGCAGGTAGTTGGTGATAGCTCTTGCTCCTTTGTTAAACACACTCACTGGCGACCTATCTGACAGGTCAAAGATTGACAGGCTTTCTCTGTTTCAACAGACTTACTTGTTGCCTACTGCCTCATGAGTTTGTAATTTGCCTTTTCATTGTGAACCTAATTTGTCTGGAAATTATCCATGGTAATTGCTGGGGTCTGATCCTTTAGAAGGGATTGGTGTTTGTTTTTGGTGGGTGCTTGGTGTGCCTCTGACCTGGGAGCATTCTTAGATCGCAGGTGTGAATCTTTAACTCTCCCACCTAGGAGAGGCTGGTGTCAGTAATTATCTTTCTTCACAGGCAGTTGACTAATTATCCCTACCATTTCTTTCTGTAGGGTGACCCCCTCCCCATTTACCTCCTCAGGATGTCACCCTCCGGGGGACGAAACTTAATGCAGGATCACGAACCCTGCCTCACCATGCTCAGCCCCTGTCTCATTTCCTGACTTCATGTTATCTTTTATTTGTGGCCACTGAGGACTTCCCTTTGTTTTCAGCCTGTTCAGCCATGCATTCAGAACTTTTTTTTGGGTCTTTTTGAGACAGGGTCTTGCTATGGAATTCAGGCTGGCCTTGGGCTCACTTTATAGCCCAGGCTGGTCTCAAACTCACAACAATCCGCCTGTCTCAGCCTCCCGAGTGCTGGGATTACAGGCGTGTGCCACCAGGCCCGGCTTCATTCAGAACATTTAATAAACATTTTAAAAACCATTTTTTCAGCATTTTATCTGTTCTAAAATAGAAGATTTCTCTGTATGCCTTTCTTTTCATATTGCAGACAGAAAGCTCCTTTTGAGTTTCTGCATCTGTTTGTTCTTTGACAAACTACCTGGCTTAGGAGCATCAGAAGATCTTAGCCCTAACTCTGTATTTGTTACTAAGAAGCTGGTGTGAATGTAGTGATTCTTTCCAAACTTTGAGCTCACAGCAATTTTTATAAATTCTATTTCTTAAAGTAACTTGGTTAAATTCTTTGGGAATCTGACAAAATTATTCTAAAATAAATGGATGACGATTACTTAGAAAAAGAGTAATGTAGGAGAACTAACTTCTTTTTAAATACTAAATATTAATCATATTCTAATAGCAAATATTAAACCTATTCTGAAATTTACCAGATAATTAAATGGATATGGTCTCAGCATTCCTAATGGGATAAAAGCTCTAACTCAAAAACTGCTTAGCGTGTGTTGGATCTCAGTATCTCTAAAACAAACAGCCTGAATCATAAGGGAGGGTGTTGGGTTCCTGTCCTTTTTAGTTGGGCAGTGTTTCCTCAGGTGCTTTAATCATGTAAGAAACTTATAAAAGGCAGACAAGTTCTTAATTTAAACCACGTGCCAGCCGAGGCAGGAGGGTCTCTTAGGAACATTTCCTGTCCTGGCATGATCAGGCTGTCGGCTCCGGGGCTGGGAATGCAGTGTGCCTTGTTGGACGGCCAGGTGGCCAGGTGTGGGGAGGAATGCACACGGCGTGTGACCTTAGGATGTCACTGTGCTCATCGGTTCGGGTCTGAGTCCGAACGAATGATTTTAAATGTAGTATACGCTGAAGGCTTTAATTAACTGGCAGCACATGCTATTCTGAACCTGCCTTCATTCTTCAGGCCCACTAATATCTGTCTACCTGATAGCATGAAAAATATTTTTGCAAGTTTGCTCATTTGTAGTAATACAAATTTGTAGTAGCCTAATTTTGCTTTTCCTAGTCTTTAGATGTTGATTTCTATGTTCGGAAGGCATTCTCTTTTTGTTTCATTTTGTTCTTGTTTTGGGGATGTAATTGGCCTTAAAAATGTTTTCCTGTAGATTTTTCACTGTGAATGGAATTCATCTTTATTCTAAATGTGGTTCATCTTACCTGGATGAACAAAGACTTTATGTAAAAGCTCTCTGCACCACCATGTTAGAGATCTTGCAGGAAGGATCTCCTTGTCAGGGTCGGTGATACTGCAAAGGAACTGCTAAGTGAATGCTAATTTAAGAAATCACTTTAACCGGCCTGATGTTTGTACATGCAGAAAACCACTAGGTGGCAGTATAAGCCAAGCGGAAACCCTACACTAATTTATTGAGGCACGTTCACACAGTTACACTTTTATAGGAATGAATTTAGCAACCAAATATCCATATTTGGAAATATCCATCCCATCTTACAAGGAAGTTTTAAAGCCTTGTTTTCATACTAGTTAAACAATTTTTTTTTATTAATACGCGTTTGCAGTACAGTACAGAAATTTACATTTCTTATTGGGAGTTGGTACGTGTGCATAACACACCTTAATTCCTCTTTTTCATCTCTTTTCCCTCCCTATTTCCCCCTCACTCCATCTCTTGATCCCATTCTCATTTGAGAAAGATACATTTCCCTGTTTTCTATTATCTATCTTTTATTTTGCTCTTTATTTATCATTTGGATTTCTCACATAAGAGAAACAATGAGATACTTAAGCTTGTGTGTCTGACTTAACATTATGATCTCAAGGTGCATCCATTTTTCTAGGACTGACTCAAGTTTCTCTTTCTTTATGGCAGGGTAGCACTCCATTTGGTAAATACTACATTTTCTTTGTCTTTTCATCTGTTGATGGACGTATAGGCTGCTTCCAAGATTTAGCTATTAGGAAGTGTTCTGTTATAAACATAAGTTTGCATGTATTAGGTAATATGAAGCCTTTAAATGTTTGAGGATGATACATAGAAGGAGGGTAAAGTGGAATTTCTACTTTTAGTTTTTTGAGGAATCTCCATACTGATTTCCATAGTGATTGTACTAGTTTACATTTCCACCAACAATGTAAAGGAGTTTCTTTTTTCTTGCAGTCTGGCCAGCATTTATTATCTGATTTCTTAATAATGGTCATTCTTTTTGGGGCAAGGTGGAATCTTAGTATTGTTTTGATTTGCATTTCTCCAACAGCCAGCAATGTTGAGCATTTCTTCATGTATTTATTGGCCATTTGAATGACTTCTGTGAAGCATTGGTTCATTTCATTTGCCCATTTGTTGACTGGGTTTTTTATTTTGGAAAAGTCTGATTTTTTTTTTTTGGAGTTCTTTATATACTCTAGATATTGGTTCTTTGCCTGAGGAATAGCTGGCAATTTTTTCTCCCATTTTGTAGCTTTTCTTTTCACTCTGTTGGTTGTTTCCTTTGCTGTGCAGAAGCTTTTTAATTTGATGTGGTTCCTTCTGTTGATTCTCAGTACTGTTTTCTGTGCAACCAAGGTTCTGTTTAGAAAGTCTTTGCCTTGCCTATGATTTCAAGAGTTTTACCTATTTTATCTTCCAGCAGGCTGTTTCTATTTTAACATTTAGTTCTTTGATCCATTTTGATTTTAGTTTAGTACATGGTGAGCGATATGGATTTAGATTTGATTTTCTTCATGTTGATAGCCAGTTTTCCCAGCACCACTTACTAAAGAGGTCATCTTCCCTCCAGTGTGTGTTTTCGGTCCCATTGTCAAAGATCAAATATAGTAGTTGGAGGTACTTAGAGTAATTTCTGCATCCTTCATTGATCCTCATGTCTGTTTTTGTGCAAGTACCATGTAATTTTTACTACCAAAGTTGTGATGACTCCCACTTTGCTCGTGTTACCTAGGATTGCTTTTGCTTTTCTGAGTCTTTTCTGGGTCTGTGTGGATTTCAGGATTGTTTTCTTTAGTTCTGTGAAGAATGCTATTGGTATTTTGATTGAGATTGCATGATTTTGTATATCAGTTTTGGAAGTATGGCCATTTTAACTATATTGGTTCTGCCTAGCCAGGAACAGGGGATGTCTCTATTTTCTAAAGTCCTCTTTAATTTCATTTTTCAGGATACTGTAACTTTCACTGTAGAGGTGTTTCACTTCCTTGGTTAGTGGTTCACTTCCTTAATTCCTAAGTACTGTATTTAATTTTCTTGGCATTATTCTGAATGGTATTTTTTTCTCTAATTTCTTTCTCAGTAGGTTCAATAATAGTGTACAGTAACATTATTGATTTTTATGTGTTAATTTTGTATCCTGCCACATTGCAAATTTGGTTATTAATTTAAAAAGCATTTGGGTGACTTTTTTTGGTCTTCTATGTAGATGATCATGTCATCTGGAAACAATGACTCCTTTTTTATTTATTTATTTATTTTTATTTTTTTGGTACAGGGGATCGAACTCATGACCTCATGCTTACCGGGCAAGTGCTTGAGCTGCTGAACTAAATCCCTGGCCCTCATCTGGAAATAATGATAATTTGATTTCGTCTTTTCCTATATATATCCATTTTATTTCATTTTCTTGCCTAATTTATCTTGCTCATGATTTGAGTACTAGATTTTTTCAGCGACAAAGGATAGATTTTCCATTTTAAAACCTGGTCTACTTACATAGAAAAGACCTGTTTTGATGGCACTTCGAGTAACCTTAAGGAATGTCTTATGCATTCCAGTCCAGATAAGAATGAAATGTCTCTGACTGGTAGCATTCTGTGTACTGATGGAAGTGTATGTCCTAAGCTAACCGAGAAAATAAAGCAGGTGCTTTCATCAGGAGCCAGCTTGCCAGGAAATACGCGTAGCAAGGGGGACTGAGTTATTAATAAACATTTCTCTTGTGGGCTAGGCAGCTCAGTCTGCCTTACTTTTTTTTTGTTTTAGTCAAGCATGACTTGATTACCACACTTAGTCACACCTCTGGAAATAAATAGCTGCTAGATAAAGATGTATCTTTTTAATTTTTATGACTAAATATACACGGCATGTGTTACATGTCCACATGTTGTGAGAATATTTTTGGGAAAATCTGTTTTCATGTGAGTAACTTTGCTTTTTGATGGTGCAAGAGTCTTTCTTGGTGGAAAAGATAGCTTGGAGGATGTTCTATGAGGCAGAGCCTCCTGTAGGGAACAGAATAGCTAAGACAAAACAAAACAAAATCTCAAACGTGGGACTTTAACGAGTGACTTTAGTTGTATTAATGTTAACGTTTGTTTTCAGTCACTGAAAGAGAATTCCCAGCTGCTTCATTATATTCGATGTCTCTCCAATGGATAACTGATTTCCCTCAGGACTAAGGCACTTGAAATTGAGAACATGAAACCTTTCTAGAAATCACAGAGCATACAAGAAGGACCAAAAGAAGTTCAGGGACTCTGATTCTTCTAATTTCTAAAAGGAGAAAGCAGCAATTTCAGTAAACTCTGGTATATTATACTGAATGTGATCTCAGGTATGTAACAGACTGTCAAGCAACTAATTGGTGATTCCCTAAAGGCAGAGTCACTTATGAGAAGCCAGAGTAGAGTTGACACCCACTGCAGCCAGCGTTCTTCTTCACCGTGGTCTCCACCTGCAGACCTGGGAAGGGTGGAGAACTTGGAACCCTGAATTGGAGCAAAGCGCTTTGCAAGGTTACTCATGATGCACTCTGGTGGAGGTGACCTGGGGGCCTTGATTTAAGCGTAAATAACAGAGTGATATGAAATGGACTGATGTTGTTCGAGATAGCATTGGCCTTGAAATTTTTTTTGGTTATTGATACCATAAGCACTCGTCAGATTTAGGATAATGTGAAATCAAAAAGCATAAATTATGTGGTCAAATCAAGATCCTAAACTCTTAGGTTAGTTAAAGTAAGTAAATACCGCAAAAGTGATTTCTAAAGAGATTACATGTAAAGGCCACTACTTGAGTTCTAAAGTCAGCAACATACAGTATAGACAAGATAAGTCATTCTTAGCCTTAGCAATCTGGCACCGAGTTAGAAAATGTAGTTTGAAGTATAAATCAGGTGTGCATCATGGCTGTCAGTGGAGTAAAAGTTCACTTCAGTTTCACTGGTGAAGAAGTGTGGCATGGTGAAGGACGAAGGGGCTATCTCCCCTTCTCCCATGAGTCAAACCTCTCCTCAGTTCTAGTGCCCTACTTTGAGTGGGGCATTGCAGGCTACATACTGTTCTAGAAAGAGGCAAGCGAGAAGCTGTGTTGTGGGCCAGGGGGTATAGCTCATCGGCACAGCACCTGTCTCATAAGTACTAAGTTGTGAGTTCAATTCCTGGCAGGAAAAAAAAAAAGCTGTGTTGTAAAGGAGGTGGCTGAAGGAACTAATTTGGTCTTAGAAAATGCTTTGTCAAAAGATGTGATAGCTGGGTGTGGTGGTACATGCCTATAATACCAGCACACTGGGAGGCTGAGGCAGGAGGATGACAAATTCAAGCCAAACCCGGACAGTTAGCAACTGAGGGAAATCTGGGTCAGAATAAAAAAATAAAAAGGGTGGGGAATATAGACAAGTGAAAAGGCCCTGGGTTCAATCCCCAGTACTGAAAAGAAACAGATGGAATGATGCCAGTTTCACATATTTCTAAGTCTTGTATGAGCAAAGGTTTACATCTCTTTTGAACAAGAACAGATTATTTCATACAATACTGATCGCTCCATTATTAGGGCATTCAAGCATAGACTGGTAAGAACTCGAAAATATTTTAGCATTTGATAAATAGTTGAAAAAATTTAAAGTTCCCTTTCATTGGTGAGAATTTATGATTTATTTTTGCAAGCCATTATTAGATAACATGAATCTTTAGGAGAAGGCATGGGAGAAAATGTCTCCATATACATTTGTTCCCATAACCCTGATATGTGTTATTTTTCTTTTCAACTTCCTTAGCAGAGGCACTATTAGAGTTTTTAAAATTTTTATTTTCATCAATAAATATGTTTGCAGCACTTCATGATCATATTCTTTGTGGGGAGTTGGTACACGTCTGTAACACATCTTCTCTTTCCACCTCCCCCAGCTCCTGGAAAATTCCTGCTATCTCAGAGATACGGTCAAAGGCTCACATGTCAAGATAAACACACAGGTGCCAAGTAAGGAAAAGAGTTTTCTAAGTAGGTGGTGCTGAGTGACCATGCAAACATTTTTGCTGTATTAGCTCATCGCTGTCCTCTGGTGTTGAGATGGAAGACTTGGTGATGATGACTGTGGGAGAAGAAGTCAGTTATTTGCATCCACAAGGAACTGCTAGGACAACTTGAAACATAGCTCTTGGAGTTTGGGAGACTTGAGGACAGTGACACCCACTAGGAGACACAGTGAGTGCAATGAGAAAGAAGGCTTTGGTGGGAACATTCTCTGTTATCACCAAGACCTTGTGGTAAAGGCGTGAGTTTCCCCTAGGTCAGAAGAGGGACCTTGCTCAGCAGGTTTTCTGGAGTGGTGGACTCTCAGCATTCGGCTGATGAGGGAGATTTCAAGCAGACCATTGACAGCAGGCCAATAGGAAGAGATTCAGAGGCCTGACTGTGGACTACCTGGGTTCAAATCTGGGCTCTGCTGCTTATTCACTGTGTCCTCATGGGCAGAAGTGGAGCCAAGAGGGTAGAAAAAACTAACCTTATAGTCTTCCTGAATCTTAGAAAAATATCTCAGGGGAACTTATTTAAAATGGACAAAAGGTACTTAAAATACTTGCAATTTAAGGGAACAGAGAGAGCTATGACACTTTCTAAGTTTTCACCCAGAGGTGAAGAGAAGCCTAGGAACCAAATTTGAAGGCACAAGGGAAGAAGGAATGAAGCTGCTATCTCTTCACATCCTGAGTAGACCAGATCGATGCAAAGACACGTGCCCACAGCTATGATGGGAGGGCCGGGAGCTGGGGATAGAGTCTGCGGAGCAGCAGTGCCAGGGGGAAGCCATCCTACCTGATACGGTCTTAAATTTCTTTGCCTACAGAAAACTCCCCAGTTTCTTCTAGGTGTGTAGTTCCGTGTTTCTGTTTGTCACTGCAACAAGAATCAGTGTGTGTGCATAATTTCATACTTATACATATTTGTTTAGAACTAGACTTCCTGCAGAAAAGAGCAAGTGGACCGAACTTCCGTGTTTGCTTTGCGTTGGCACGCGGATTGTGTTTTGTGCCCAAATATAGTGTTAAGGTTTTCTCCTGTGTTCTCCAGTAGTTTTTCTTTCTGCTAAACTTTATATAGATAAGCTTAGTAAGATTCAGCACTTTCAGCACATATATTTTAGGACTCTACCTCATATAAATTTGCTGATTCAGTCTACATGTGGTGCTTACATTTTCTAATAAAAAAATGACAAGTAAACTAAATTCAAGAAGGTAAAAGGAATGGTCAATTAGATACGACTGAATCTTAAAGAATTCATGAGATGCTTCTGTATTCTCTCCTCATGTATGGTAAGAAATAGAATTTGCTTTTGAATTTTAAGTCTCTTCATAACACAACGGCCATCCAAGTTAACATAATTCTCTATAAATTCTTGTTAGTCTCTGACGTACCCTTGAAAGGGCTGGCCGAGCCAAATCATTTCTTTAACTAGTTGAGCTATTTGAAATGATACAGTAAGGTGCACATTTCAGTTCAAAGGAAAATGAGATGCTGATTAAAACATCAGAATGTAGTCAGAGGAGTGGGCGACATATATCTTCATTTGCTTAGTTATTTTCTAGAATTCCTGACTTCTGGACTCCTGCAATAGTCTGTTACAGATTTCACTCCACTGTGTATTTAGTTTAAGGATTTAAAAGACATTTGGTCTTTGTAACAATCTTGCATAAAGTATTTTCCTTTTAGCTCTGTGTGGGGATCACAGTTATACACACAGTACACAGGAGCCAGAGCAGAGGCAACAATTACAGCACCCATGGCCCTGATGCCTGTAGCCTAAGGTGTCTGTGTTATTTTCACTCAATTGAGATTTAAATTGTCTCTGAATTTTCTGTCTCTACAATCCTGTGATTTAGCTGACAAAAGAGATCATCTTCAAAGCGTAGGTATAAATTCAGCCATGGCAAGGAAAATCTCTAAAATCCCAGTATCCAGGACACTCAGAACCCTGTTAGACTGCAAGGAGAATATTTATATGTTGTTAAGAGAACAAGAGTTTAAGTATAACAAAACGCCTTTCCTTGAAAATGTGTATTAGTTTGATTTCTCTGTGGTCCCAGGGCTGCTTCATATCATGGTGGTGAAGAGAATTATGAGGAGAGTTCACAGTGAGAGCAGTAAGCACAGAGCCCTGAATTCTGTTTGTTAGGGTAAAGTGTATTTTCTTGGACTCCCAGTCCAAGTGTCCAGTCCAGTGATGACGGGGGGGGGGGGACAATGTATGCATAATAAATCAAATCATTCTGGCAGTAGTATTTTTGGCAATCCAGCACATTTTCCATGTTTTCCCACTCCTTTAATACAGATTTTGATTTCTTTTTCTTCACAGAGGGGTCAGAATATGGCCAAATGAGACCTGAGAGGCCCATGTCACTGGCTGCTGTGGTTGCTTCAGATGTGACCTATGACCCACGCTGGGCTGACCGCAGCTCTCTTGTCTGGGACTTTTCTACATTGGAGTCAGTAGGGAAAACTGACGTTGCCTTTGAATTCTTGGGGCTAGAAGGATAACTGAGGATGGCTGACTTTGTTATCCTGTGGAGAAAACAGTTGTCTGCAGTAGTCAGGGCAAGGCCAACACATAGAGAGAGGAGAGGTTAAAATGGTGGTATTGCTTGAGGTTTGAATCTAGTTCTGTCTGATGCCAGCTCTAACAAACCATTCCTTTTCTTCTTTGTTCAATTTGTGTTTCTGTCATTCATCTCTCAACCTAGATAGCCTTCATGGGTAGTAAGAGCCAATATAGTGAAAATGGTGATACTTCCAAAACTGTTATACAGATTCAATAAAATCCCAATTAAAATTCTAATAGCATATCTCACAGAGAAAACAAAAATAAAATTCATCTGGAACCAGAAGACAACTAGAATAGCAAAGACAATCCTGGGCAACAAAGACAAGAGAAGGGGCATCGCAATCCCAGATTTGAAATTATACTATAAAGCTACTGTGATAAAAACAGTGTGGTGCTGGCAAAAAAAACAGACCTGAAGATCAGTGGAACAGATTAGAAGATGCAGAAACAACTTCAGATACACTAAACCACCTTATCTTTGACAAAGGTGCAAACATATTCACTGGAAGAAAGATAGCCTTTTTAATAAATGTTGATGGAAAAACTGGCTCTGCACATGCCAGAGATTAAAGTTAGACCCGTATCTTTCACTATGTACTAAGCTAAAATCAGAATGGATCAAAGATCTTAATATTAAAACAGAAACATTAAATCTGCTGGAAGATAGAGTAGGTAAAACTCTTGAAGACATTGGTGTAGACAAAGACGTTATGAACAAAGCCCCAGTTGCACAGGAACTATCACAAAGAATCAACAACTGGGATCTCACCCTACTGAAAAGCTTTTGCACAGCAAGAGAAACCACCCACAGAGTGAAAGGACAACCCACAGCATGGGAGAAAATGTTTGCCACCTGCTCCTTAGGCAAAGGATTACTATCAAGAACATATAAAGAACCC
>RJWT010039001.1:0-12747 GCA_004365215.1 Cuniculus paca | reverse complement strand
TTAAATGAGGGGTTGCATATTGCTCGTTACAATATTCAGAACAAAGAAATGGTCAAAGCAAACTCCTGTTTGATGACTTTGTCTTTGTTTGCATAACTTATTTATGGTACTTTAACGTATAACAACATAAAACTACAGTATTGTACTGTACAGTACAATCGGCAAAAATTATAGCATTGTACTGTAGAGGAAGCCACTGCGTGGCTGCACCGACACTCACCTTCCCGCGTCTAAGTCCGAATGTGGGTTGTGACTCCCAGCTGCTGGCTGCAAGTCTGAACAACACTCCCCTAGGCTAAATCCGAACAGTTGCTAAACCAGCAGATCACTAAATGAGGAGTCTATGCAATATAAATTATTACAACAATTATGGAAAATAATACCAAGGTCCTCAAAAAATGAAAAACAGAGCTACCATGTGATCCATAAATTGTACTCTAGAACATATATTCAAAGGAAATAAAATCAGGGTTTTGAAGAAACATTTGGATCCCATGGTCATTGCAGCACTATTCACAATAGTCTTGAAATGGAAACAACTGATGAATAAATAAAGAGAATGTGATATGCATAAACAATGGAATGCCATCCACCATCAACAGAATTAAATCTTATTCGTGGATCATATGGATGGGACGGGAAATAGTGTTAAGAGACATAAATCAGGCAAAAACAGACAAGTGTTTTGCTATCTCACTGATATGTGGAACCTAAAACAGGCTGATCTTGTAGAAGTTGAGAGAATGCAGTGAGTGTAGCAGAAGGAGGGAGGGCAGAGGGTGATCCACTAATGCTAACATAGGTGTGCTGTTGTAACGCAGAGTGACTGAATATAACAATAAATGCTGTCCATTTTAGAAAGCTAGAAGAAAGCCTTTTGCATGTTTTCACCATAAAGAAAGGATAAATATTTCAACATACAGTTAGGTTTAACCTGATTTAAATGGTACGTAATTAAACTGGGCACGGTGGCACATGCCTGTAATTCCAGCACTTGAGAGGCTGAGGCAGGAGAATCACCACGAGTTTGAGGCCAGCTTGGGCTACAAAGTGAGTTCAAGGCCAACCTGAACCACATAGTGAAACCCCACCTCAGAAAAAAAATCAAAAAAATAAAAATAAATGGTACATAATGTGTACACATATCAATGGTCCTTCATTAATAGGTACAATTTTTGTTTTATGCCAATTAAATTTAAATTTGAAAACTTTATATATACACGATTAATTCCCAAACTTGGGTCTGATATTAATTACTTACAATAGTACATAAAAATAAGGAAGATATATCAACTGGAATTGTGACAGGTCAGCCATGATTACAAAGTAGATATCGTGTTTTCTGTGTAATGTTACAGATTTACTTTAAAATTAGGAAAAAGAGGAAAAAAATAATATATTTTAATGTCTTATATGAATATATTTTTAAGAGTTACATTAAATTATTACATTAATTGATCAATAAAATAATATTGATGGAAAATCACGAATGAGAAATTAAAATTCTAAGTTGTTTATTAAAATTAAATAAGACTATAAGATACTATATATATACAGCAGCAATTTACTTAATATGTGTGTAAGTATCATTGCTATGCTTGGTATATACATACTCTGAAAAGTTGGTCATTAGTAGAGAATATAGTTTATCAAAGTTAAAATTGATGTAAATTCTTTTAAATCTAGTGGGCTGATACATAGAAATAGGATTATGTAAAAGCTAAGCACACAAAATTATATGAATATGTACAACTCTTTTCCAATCTTGTATTCGAAGTAACGAAAATTTTTACATTATAGTAAACCCTAGCCTTAGATGTGCAATATCCAAATTGCACAGTTTCATCTACAATTTACAAATAGAAATGGAGTTTCTAAGTACTGTAATATAAATTAAATTTTCAAATTATTCTATGTATTTTATGCAAAATGTCTTAATATCACAACATTTTGAGGGACCAGTGATAACACAAAAATATTTGAATGTTACATCTTTTAATTCTCATAAAAGTGCAACCACCTAGATCTAAAGATTTTCATTATTTACATGATGGCAAATTACTAAATTATTAAGAAAATGAATTGAAAATATGTTTGTAAATGTTGTAAATGAAGAAAATTATTTAAAATTTCAAATGAGGAGCAAGCACATAAAAGTGTTGATTATTGCAATATTAGATATTAAATAATCTTTAGGCATCTTATGCAACTAAAATGCATGGTTTTTATTGTGACTTTAAAGATATGTTTGTTGAGGTAAAATTTCTATACATCAAATTCACAAATTTTAAGTGTTCAATTATTTTAGTCAATGCTGCCAATCTATTTTTAGAATATCTGTCACACCAAATATGTTTCTTTTGTGTTCATTTTCAGTTAGTGACTCTTACCTCTTTAAAGAAGTAGATTATCTTCAAAATAGCTGAAGAAAAAAGGCACTATAGTAACTATTGTTGATTTTGTAATGTTGTGAAGTCCTGTATTACTTACTCTGGTTTGTTCTGATTGGTTTTATTCTGTTTTATTTTCCTTTGTTGTATCCTCTTTAAAATAAAAAAAAAAGAAGTAGCTTATCATCTGCCTTCTCTTTACATAAACTGATCTTTTTTGAATTTTTCTTACATAAAAATCACACAATGTGTGCTTTTTAATCTGACGTCTTTTATTTGTAATATATTTCAAATTCATTTTGTTGTAGCATGTGATAGTAGACTATTACTTTCCCTGGCTGAATTGTATTCTACTTTGTGGCTAGATCACAGTTTGTTTATTCATTCTCCAATTAATGGACATTTAGATTCTCTATGTATTTGCATTATTTAAATAGCATATTGATAATTACTTGTATGTGTGCACTTGTGAGAACATACATCTTTATTCCTAGGAAGATATTCCTTTCTAGGTTTCCTAGGAGAACTGTTGTTAAAATGTAAGTGTAACTTTTTAGGAAGCTACCTCAAGTTTCCCAAAGCATGTTTGTCATTTCAGAATTCCAACATCAAAGGAGGCTGCTTCTATTTTTTTGCATTCTCTTAAGCACTAGATATTGCATTTCTTTTTTGATAACTGCGGCTCTACTAGGTGAAGGGTTTTTTTATGGCCAAATTGTAGCCTGTGTCCTAAGGCATGCAATATATGGGCTTGAAAAAAATGTCTTTCCCTTAGGTTGGGCATGCTTTAGAAATGTCAAGTCTAATACACTGTTAATAATTTTTTGTCTAATTTGTCAGTAGTTGAGAGGGTAGTGTTGCCATTTCCAAAAATAGTTTAACATTTTTCTCCCTTTAGGCCTATGCGTTCTTGTTTCACAGCCTTTTGGAATATATATATATATATATATATATATGAATATGCATATTGAAAATATACAAATATATTTATGAAATATATATATTGGGAAAATATATATATTTGCCCTTATATATATTAGGGAAATTTTGCTTCCATTCACAAATTCTGTGCTGGGTGACAAACATGACCACAGCCATCTTTCCCACACAAATAGAAATGCAGCAATCATCCCCAAAATCATAAAACAAATTGTATTCATGCTACCACATGCTACATTTTGCTGAATATTTTATTGTATAATAGCCCTCTTTGTCCTAATGAGTTAACTTATCCATTGCTTATTTTGCCTCATATTGACATAAGCAATTTAATTTTATTATGGATCTGATTTACATTATATATGTTGAAAACATATAGTTGAAATTTTGTGTTTTATAGTCAATAATCATGTCTTTTGATTGGTCTTTAGACTTTATATTTAATGTATTTTTCATATAGTTGCATTTTTATTCACATCCTTATATTTATTTTCAGTGTGTTACATATCTTTTTTTGTTTCTCTGAGTATCTTTAATGCTAGTAAATATTTCTATGCATTATTTTAATTCTTCACTTGATTTTCCATAATTTGTTGTTCTTAGTAGTTGCTGTAGGTATCTTATATGCACTGGAATTTAATGCACTTTACCTCGGATTAATAGTACTGAATTGTGACAAAACATAGGCACTGTGAATGTACATTCCCTTCTCTTCCATTGCTCCACTACAGTTAGGTATTAGAAGTACATGTGTTATGAACAAAAAACAGAGGTACTGTGTTACTTGATACAATCGGATGTCCTTTTAAAATTTTAAGAAAATAAGTCGTGTATTTTAAAGAAATTTTGTATTGCCCTGCAGTTACTTATGATAGTCTTCTTTTATGGATTCTAATTACCGGCAGGTTCCCCTTCCTTCCAGCCAGGAGTACCTTCTCCTCTACCTACTGTAAAGCAAACCTGCTAGCAATAAACTCCGTCAGTCCTTACAGCCTTTCAATACCTTTATTTTGCCTCATATTAGAAGAAACTTTTTTAGATATACAATTCTTAGCAGTTTGCTTTCATCTTTTAATTTGTTCATCTTTTAGAGTCTTAATGTGTCACGCACTGCTTTCCAGGCCTCACTGATCCTTATGACAAATAAGCTATTGCTTTAATTTTTGGCTTCTTGCATAAGATGAATCAATATTTTCTTTCTGCTTTCAAGATTTCATCCTTGTATTTATCCTTTCAAAGATAGATTGTGATGTGCCTAGGGGTGCCTGTGTTTGCATTCGTACTATTGAGATTTCTTGATGATTATTACTCATCAAATTTGTGAACTCTTCGGCTAGTATTTATTTTCTGATGCTTCTGCCTTCTGGAATATGTTACTGAGCTTCCTTAGTGATTTTTAAATTTTAATGGTTGTATTCGTTAACGTAGAAGTATTTGGTCATTTTGTATAACTTTTGTATTCATGTGGAGAATTTTATTTGTTGATTCGTTATAACCATAATTTTCTTTAATTTTATCACCTTCTTTAGTTCTCTGAATATATTTAAAATAGCTCATTTGAAATGTGTTTCCTGCTAATTCTACCACTGACTACTTGGGGATAATTTCTATTGCGTCTTCCTGACACAATCATAGTTTCCAATTTAGTCCTCTCACACAAATTCTTATGATAAATGAGATGTTTAAATAATATATGGTAGCAACCGTAGATTTGTATATTCTGCTCCTGAAAGTAGTTGCCACATTTGGTTTTATTTCCTGATTTTTGGTTTTGTGCATTGAGTGGATGCGATCTAGGACAACTGCCTCTGTTACAGTACATGACCACTCATCTGTGCTCAGCTTTCTGTTTTATTTGTTCCTTCTTTATTTTTTAGCTTGATTTCTAGGAGATGAGCCTGTGGTTATCCAAGAGTTGCTAGGTGCTCTGCTCACTTGTGGCATGATCTATATATAGGTTGACACTAAATGTTACAGTCATTTTTAAGTGGCCCAAATTTAACTTTCCCTGTTCTCCCTTTCAAATATCTTATGCATTTGTGCGTGGTCACAAGGTCAACCAGCATTGTTTAAATATATTTCAGGTACTTTACTGTTAACTAGATGCATGCACAACCTCAGTAAAACATATATTTGAAAAACATGTGCTATCTCAGATTAATAAAACCAAGTGATTGGTTCTCTCCCATTCCTTTTTCTTCAAGAAATGTCTTTAATCAGCAGTGCTAAGGACACTCCAAACACAACTTCAGTCAATCCTGTCAACTTTCCAGTGCTGAGCTGGAGAAAGGCATCCCTGTCCCAGGCCCGAGACAGCACAGACTCCCACTGTCCCGCAAAGTTCAGCACCTTTTCAAGTGTGAAAACATCTCCAGGTGTTCCAACCTTTAGTTAATTTCCAGAGCCCTGGACTAGAAATTCTTGTTCAATTTTGTGTCAATTTTAGTTTTATTTTAAGAAAAAACATTTGTACTCTCTCCAGACTAGCAAAAAGTCTCACATGACTTTAAATTTGTCTATATATTGCAATAAAATAATAACAAAAATCTAAATGTCTCTTCATATAGAAAAGTGGGTAGTTTGGAAGAAATTTAAAATTATTTCCGTAGTTGAAGGGATTTTTGCTGTCCCAATACGACAACCACGAAGATGAATCTTAAAAGATGCCCACTTCATAAAAAATAATGTCAATACAAATCTTGCTTCATGAGATAATGGAAAAGAACAAATTGTGGTACAAAGGAAATATGAAAATGAAGACACAGCTGAACATAAAAACTAAAATATTAAAATATTGACTCTAGATAACTTATGTGTAAAGCAATGTTGAAGATTGTCTACTTTCAAAAATAGAATTTATGTATTAGAACACAAAAGTATTATCAGGATCACTGAGAGATTATAGGAAATAGAAACTAAAGGGCAAAGAAAGATGGATTGTGGAAATTTCACTCAACAAGATACTAGTAGTACACAATAAATATACCAATTTTGAAAAGCATTGACAGTAGCTTTCCAAAAAAACCAGTTCTGTCAAAGGCAAGCACCATATTTGATTCTGATGGTGCCATCATGAACAGCTTTCGTAGACAGTGACTGAGAAAGGTTAGAAGGAAAGGATTTAGTTTAATCCCATGCTATCTGCAAAGAATAAATAGCATTACTCCAACAATTCTAAAATAGCAATATTGAAACAAATAAATATATAAAGTATTCAGAAAAATAAATGAATTAAGGAGAGAATAGAGTTTCTTGTTTATCATGTCTTAGAAACTGCCTGGGATAAATTAATGTATACTGTTTTTAGATTGGAAAGAGAATAAATATAAATATGCATACTGATTTTTAAAATGTTACAAAAAATATTTATAATCTTACATAAAGGCCTGGGAAATGGCGCATTCCAAAGTGAAAAGAAAGTCTTTATTTATATTTGAAGTGACTCTAACACCCAGCAATCCTTGGATAAGCATGGGAAATATAAATATGGTTTTGAAGTGTTCCATTGGTCTGATGACTCTGTTATATACATAGGGATAGTTAGAAAATGTAAACGTTATATTACTTTTTCCAACAATATAATAAATATTGGATAGTATACTTTATGTTCTTTGACTCACACTAACTCTTCACTGAAAATGTGGTGGTAAAGTATTGACATCTTTATAAATAATTATGTAGAAATCTGGGAAAAATACTTAGGGCTATAACTGTGTGAAGACTAAGGTAAAGATGAGACCAACTGGAGAATAATTTTCTACTATAACATGAACGTTTTGTGAACATCTTTAAAAAATCTCATATTAGGTAAACAAATATCTACAAAGGTGAAAATGGGTTTTCCTCAAATGTGCATATAGTCATTAGTACTCTTGTTAGCTCCTGTAAATGACCACAGGTAAATATGAAATTCTCTCTTTCCTATGTGAACTAAAAACTACTCACTCACTGGATATGGAATTCCAAGAATTCCATGAGAAGTGCTGATGGACACGTTTACATCACGGCAGCTCCAAACCTATCTTGGTTTGAATGGCGTGAAACACATTCATTTTCTGCCACACGAGTTGGCCACTCATGGCCTCACTCAGCACGCTGGACATGTGCTCACATAAGTTAACACTTTCTGCTTCAAGGAAGGTCACTGCAGGACACCGTGGCCCTGCCCGCCTCCTGCTGGGGTCCCTTGGTTCCTAGGATGAGCCTCTCTGCCTGTGACTTCCACTCAGAGATTAGTTCCCTGTTCCCTGTTCCTAGATCTCAGGGAACCAGCAACACCAACGAGATCCTTCAGTACAAGGTGGTGGAGAAAATGGCGTTAAGAAATGGGCACTGGAAACACATTTTCAGGCCTTTTTGGTAGATATTTGCTGTTTCAGGGAAATATACCTGTTTCATGATCATGAAAAGTGAAAGAATAACTGAAGAGGTGCAAAAGAAAAGGAAATAAAGAACAGAACACGTTATACACCAATAGATGCACACTTTGTAGTCTGGTACTTTAGACATCAGTAAACGCATAATAGGTTTTACCAGAATTGTCTTAATTCAACATGGGATGGAGGATAGGACTGCAAAGGAGTTTAAACTATACCTTCACATGGTATTTAAATAAGTAAATATTGAGAGTAAATACTGAATTACTATTTTATTTATAAGGATATAGAAAAATGGAGATTACTAATGGGTAAAATAATCTCTGAGGTCAAAATCAGAATATTGAAGTCCTAATGCTACACTGCCTCCATTTATTCAATGTTAACCTCTTTGTTGAACCTGTTGTGTCTTACATGATTTATTTCCAAAGAAAGGATAATTCATAAGTTTGCATGGTTTCCTGAGATATTGTTGTTATAATAGAATAATAATGTAAATCATAAAAAAGTGTTAAAGTCAAATTAAGAAAATAGGAGATTGGTTTTAACTTACCAAGGAAGGCTAGATACTTTAATCTATTAAATAGAAAACTCCAGTGCCAAAATGAAACTCAAAGCAGGCAGAGTGGTACAGAAAATAATTAAAAGGAAGATTGGTTTCAGAGTAATGGCCTGCCTGGTGGTATTTGATAAAGTGATGGAATGTTCTGGTAATCAGGTACAGTAAATCATGCTTTTCAGGATCACCTATTTCTTTCCAGAGTCGGGAATAGTAACAAGATGTGCACGTGGATATCCCAATGGGACCTCATACAGGAAATACATTTCCAAGTCTTCCTACAATGAATAGCCTACTTTTGATTTAGGTTTTCTTTTATGCTTTGGTTTATACAAGTTAATTAGAAATTTGTCATTGATAAAAATGGCAAATGTATTTATCTTTTCTAAATAATGTTTTGACTAACAGATAAGTGATAATTTTTGGACTTTAAGTAGTGATGTAATTCCAAATCACTAATTTGGGGTGATTTCTCAGTGGGCTGAAGAAAGATCTAAGGTAAAGAAATCAACTTATAAGCCTACTAAGCTGTCCCTAATCCATCATCAGCACAACAGTTTACAGTTTTCATAAACTTTTAAAAGAAGACATTTCCCTTCATGTTTTATAAAGAACTTAAGAATTATAAATGTGTTATTCACAGGAGCAATGACTTTCTGATAATTAAGAGTCTATTAAGCATCAGCTATGTTTGAGGCAATATGTCTCAAGAGTTTAAAGATGGAGGAAGGCATGCATGCAGGACTTCTAGAATGAGCCTGGCATTTACTTGAGTTAACTTTCTTTTTCTGTGCTTTGTAATAATTTATATAGTACTAGCATTTTTTCCTAGAAAAAAATTTATTGATTGGTACATTTTAATTGTATATGGTTTTGGGCTACAAAATGATATTCATCGTGGAATCATTAAATTAATCATTAATCATAGAGTGGTTTAATATAACTAATACATCACCACCTCAAATATTTATGTGATGGAAAAAGTTGAAACTTATTTTCTTGACAAGTTTGAAATACAATATAGTATTAGTAACTATCCATCATCTATCCTGTACAATAGATCCCAAGTAACTTATACATCTATTTTTACTGATATTTGTACACTTTGACTCATATAGTAACCCCTCAGCCTCTGGTAACCACCAATTATATTCTGTTTCTGAGCTCAACTGTTTTACATCCCACATATAATGAGGGTCGTTCAGACTTTGTCCTTCTTTGCCTGATTTAGTTAATTAGCATAGTGAAATTTTAAAACAATTCATATTTAAAAATTGGTCTTGGAAATACATGTGATGATTTGCATCTATTTCTCGGTTATAATCATTGGATCGTAATTAATCCTTGATATTTGGTCATCAAACTGATTTCAAACATTCAGTATCATAAAAAGGATGTAACTTTTAATTTGTTGGAAACAAGAAAAATAAATCTGTGAAGTCAAATTAGAGAGATGTATAAATACAGAGAGAAAGCCTTAGAAATACATGATATATAGCTGCAAACTCTCTGGTGAGTATGCCCACCTTGGGTTTTAAAGTCAAGAAAACATAGTCACTGATCTGGCAAGACCAGGTATTACTGGAAAAACTCTTGAGACTACAAAAAAAAAATCTTATGAGAAGTTTGTAATTGCTAAAGCAAAGGTATTCATGTCTGGCTTAATATTTCTGTATCTTCAGTCTGTGAAAACTGTGATGACAATGATTGCTGATTGTGTTCACTGATAGTCACTTCTCCTTCCTTCTGCATTGACATTATGACTGCGAGACTCACACCCACTTGTGATGTTCCTAGTCTCCATTTTGCCAAAGAGGATCCATAACCAATTCCGGCCAATAGTACACAAGCAGAATTGAAGGACACAACCTCTAAATTATGTCACTAAAATAAAAGCAACATATGAACCTTTCTTCTTTTCTCCTTCCTCTAGGCTATAAGATAGGTACTGATTATCATCATCAAAGCTGATAAGGTAACAGCTTATAAATAGACAAACAAAAGGAATGGAGGAATTCAGTATCCCTGACATCTCTGCGATTTCCTTAATTTCCCTGCCTGAAGAATTTCATCAGACAAAAAAAGGACATTTATCTCGTTTACATCAAGGTACTTTAGGATACTTTGTCATGCTTGCCTAGCTTACCCTGTAATATAACTTTTGAGGAAGGTATTCTGGGAGAAATACAAAATTCATTAGTTTTAATACTAAAATGGAATTTCTTGCAGAATTTCTAGGACATATAAGCTTGGTTATTCTTATTTTCCTGTGGTGACTAACTGAAGGTCAACAGCATTTCAGAATGAGGAATATGCACAGTCTGTCATCAGGCTAAATTTCTTATAATTCAGATATATGATAAATGCAATTATTATTTAGTACATAACATAGGCAGAAGTTATATGGTGACAATACCTTTTTCCACTTGTCCAAAAAGGTTTGTCAGGCATTGATTATATGAAATACTACTGTTTCAACTTGTGTTAACTTGAAGAAACTCTCAAACATTCCTCTATCCCCTCCTCTCCAAATTTTCTCACCGGATTTCTGGGAATTTTTGTTATGTATTTATACATATAGAAAATGAGAATTTTTGACATCATAGGAATTACAGTCTTGACTGAGAATACATTTCAAAGATCTTCTCAGCTTCTTAATGAAAAGGCAGGTTTTATCCGTCACTGTTCTATTTCAGATGTGAAAGTTTAGTTTGCGTACAATTGTATAATGTGGTTCATTATGCTAAAGTAAACCAGAGTGTGAAGTATGGGAATGTTGCCAATGCGTTTGAATAAGGAACGATTCGCTTTGCTTCTGCTTTGACTTTCCAATTTCTTATAATGGTGTGATCCACTAGCCTCTTCCTTTTTTAGTGATTTATTCCAGTAAAATTTGTCAAATTAGCCCCTGCCAAATGAAAAATATTTAGTGGCATTAGGAATAGTCACCGTTCTCTCTATGATAACCTTCGTTTAAGAAGTCTCCTTTCCTGTTTTATTTGTTTGGATTTTATCTTTCTCTTGAAGCTCTTTACTTGTTAAATGATCATGGTTTCTTTTGGGAAATTAAGACAAACAAACAAACAAAAAATATATTCTGTAACCTAAGAAGCCCTAAGCTAATTTTTTAAAAATACGTTAGCATTTGGGTGGCTAAGAACACTGTTCAACCTCTAGGTACTCCTAAGAGCCACATTTGCTTTCCTATTAGATCTTCCATTGTACACACGATGCACATAATACGAGACTCGAATGCAGGATTTATGACAGGTGGGATTGGGCTGAAGGATGACAGGCTTGAGTTGTGGTCCTAGGAGCTCTTCTGCCAGGCTGCTGGCTCCGAGGCCCAAGCTGTGAGTGCACCAAGAAGGCCTGGCCCCCAGTGGATCCCAGCAGGGAATTTCGGACCATGTATCTTATTGGGGGAAAATAAATAGATCTCCACTTTGCTCTGCTAGTCAAATTTGAATGCTTGCATGTCCAGGAGCTGATAATATTAATTACAGTTTATAGTAGTGGGTGTGGTCCAGACTGCTAAAATATGGTTCAGAAGGCCCTGCCAGAAAAATGAAAGAGGATTTGCTAGAAAAAAAAATTTTTTCTTCACTCAAGCAGAAAAAGACACAGGGAAACTCACGAACTCTAGCTGAAGCTCTGCCTGCATTGGTGAGGCTCCGACAACCAAGCATGTGGCCTCAGAAAAGATTTCCAAGTGGAGCTGGAAATGGGCATCCTGTGTAAGCAAGCAGCAAATTCCCAAGGCTCAGACATCCTTTGATTTAGGACGATGCTGCCGCTTGGTGACTGAGGGCTGCGGTGAACTCAGCAAGGCGAAGGGAGCTGCCACGCAGACAGACCTGTTTTTTATAAAAATGTTTTTCACGCTCAAGGGTCTACCTTTTTCTACCTACTTGATATTAAAATATATGCCTTGAAATCGTTCCATAGGTACTTTCACTTTTGTAAGCATCAATACTTGGAGAAATTTTTAATTTTCAGATGACTTCTTTGAGAAGAGATATTTTTGCCATCTGCTCCTTCTTTTCTGCTCTTCACCCCAACGTCCTTCTGTTTTTCCCATAAAATTCTTTGTTCTTTAAGATGACTAGCTAATTGCTCTCTAGTTCTGTGCTGAGTCCTTGCTCTTGGCTGACCTGCTCTCTATATTCCCATTGAGTATAGCATTAGTGGACTGAAGATCACAGCATGGAATACTCCTACCCCATAACCTCGTCCCCAAATCCATGGGACAGACACCATTTCAAACAGTCTACCACATTGGTTTTGCTATTAGGTTTTTCCATTCAGGTACTGGGAACCTTGTGTTTCACTTAAGTAGTGTGAACTATTTGAATTTGCAAGATGAATGAGGGAACTTTAAAAATCTGATTAAGTGGAAAAACATGGATGGATTAAAAGATAGTTTGATTATGAGAAAAACAATGAATCTTTTTATTTTCCTTATTCACTGAAGTAGTACAAA
>RJWT010039000.1:0-12754 GCA_004365215.1 Cuniculus paca | reverse complement strand
ATATATATATGTTTCAGGAGTACTATGACTTTTTAACACAATGTGGAATGATTAATTCAAGGGAATTAACATATTCATTATCTAAACTAATACATGTAATCCAAACATTTGAAATTTACTGAGTGGTATTTAACTGCACAGTACTCAATTATTAGCTATATTTCTCAGGCTGTGCAATTTATCTAAAAAAAAATCACACTCATTCTTATCTAAGTAGTGCCCTGTAGCCTTTGATTACCACCATTTCATACTCCCAACTCTCATACTCTGCTAACTACTTCCACACTTTGCTCTTATAAGTTCACTTGTTTTACATGCCTCATCTTATTTGGGAACAGAGAGCACTTGTCTTTCTGAGATTAGCTTATTTCTTTTAGCATTAATATTGTTCTCCAATTCTACAGATGTTACAAATGACAGAATCTCTTCTGTTTTGAAGACGGAACAGTATTCCATAGTGCCCCATATTTTAAAATACTTTCATCTCTTGTTGGAAAATTGGCTTGATCTTTAAGAAGATAACCTAGCTTGACTGGCACAGAGTTCTTGCAGAGATAAGAGTCAAATTAGAAAGATCTGAGTAGGACTCTCCAGAGATCTTTCAATTTCATCATGAGAAGCCCCAGTTAATACATAGACAACAAGGGTCCTCTGAAGTCTTGGAATGGGGAAAGACACTTATAACTATGTGAGACTTTAGGGGGACATCTAGACACAAGGCATAACTTCTTTTATCTCTTAAGTGATCATACAGAAAACAAGCCCAGTAATAGTATCATACCTTGGGAGCCTTTGTTTTTGATCTAACAGCACACAGCTTTTATTTGCCAATTGCAGTGAGGGACGTGGGTCTCTGAGTAGTTTCATCACATGTTCTATGCATCATCAGACAAAATCAGGCTCATTTAAAAAGTCTCAGACCAAAAATCTCTTATACTCCTGCATAATTTAAAGTGATTTTTATATCAATAACATGCAAGTAAAGAGTGGAAAGAAGTTGTAAGCACAGAAAAAGTAAGAAATAGCAAATTCCAAAGCACAGCATGGCTGTCTAAATCATGCCTAATGCAGCTTCTATTTCACAGGAGAGAAAAATTAGCCAAGTGCCTTTCTAGAGCATTAATGACTATTAATAACTATCACACACATATCATCTGACCACAAACACTAACAGATGGTTAGTGTTCCAGAGGGGAGAAGGAAATCTCAGCACACAAAAGCATCAAAACACAAGCCAGACCAAAGGGTAAGTTTCAGTGTGCTTGCTTCAATTTGTTCTACCAATCTGTCTTGCTTTGATCAATAAACACATTTGCAAATTTTATGATACAAAAATGAGTTTATTTTATAAGAACTTTTCTGCCATGAGCAGTAAGTAATAGCATCTGATGGCAAAGCAATTGAATTTCAGTATGTTAACAAATTAGAAAAATTCCCTCTTCCACTGATACATGAGTTTAGGATCTAACATCAGATTTTATGGTGTTCAGAAGACTTTTACTCATCAGTGTAGATGCAATGAAAACTGGCTGAATGTTGGTATGAACATCTGCACAGCATGAAGATGTGCAAGTAGTTTGCATGCAACTCTTTTTACCTTAACCTGCTCTCAGGCTAAATAAAATGTACGATGTCTCCATCCCACTAGGAATGAGTAAGGTGAAAGTTTTACATGCTATGCTTAAGCATGGATTCTGCAATACCTTGCTTAATATTTGTGTAGCAAAGCAACGTTCTTACCTCTGCTCATTCGCAAGTACTTCATAAAACAGGAACAATACTGATGTTTGGTTTAGATCAAAGGTGTCCTGCACAAGCCTCACACACTCACAGGCAGAGCTTGTGGCAGATAATTGAATCATGACTTGCTAGGAGGGCCTGGTCTGAAGAGGTGTGACCCACAAGGATGTGTCTGCATCCTCAGTTCTTCCTTGTCTCTCTCTACTTCCTGGCCCCATGATGAGAGCAGCTTTCCTCCACCAAGCCCCTCTGCCATGCTGCTTCTGCCCTGGCCAACCCTGGACTGTAACCATGAGCCAAAATAAACCTCTCCTCCTTTAAATTGTGGGTGGCAGGCATTTTGTCCCTGTGTCTACAAACTGGCTAACACAAATACAATCCAAAGTAATGAATAAAGTTTACTTCAGACTGAACAAAGGCTGAATCAACATGACTTTTACCTCTTCTCCCTTATTTTGTCTCCAAAATACATTCAGGTGATTAAGAAGGCAGTATTCCAATTTTAAAAGTGAGGAAATCTAGGTTTCTAAACACTGGAAAAAAAGAAATTTTCAGTGTGCTTATTTTCAATATTATGCTTCTAAAGCTAGAAGTAAAGCTGCAAATTCTTTCAGAAGGTAAAAAGAAATCACCCCAAATTTTAGAACATAAACTATTGAAAATGTGGTCAGCACCTGGAAATCATTGCTCACTAGAGGCCAGATTGCCATGTAAGAAGCATGAGGATCCTGGTACAATGGTGCAAGGCTGCAGTCCCAGTTCCTCGGGATGCTGAGACAGGAGAATCACTTGAGCTGAAGTGTTCAAGAGCAGTATGGCAACAGAGCAAGAATCCTAATTCCAAAATTAAAAAAAAAATTATGAGAGACTTTTTGCCATGGTGTGATACAATCATAGACATTATGCCGAAAAGAAATGCTAATGAAAGTCAGACTGAGGTAAGGGTTTGGAAGTTCCTACACGACACACAGAAAATGGCACAGCTGAGAAGAGGAGAGAAGGGGATGGCTGACAAGCTGGTGCATCAGAGCTTATAACGATAGATAGTGCATCCTGATGCCAGTGACCCAGCTGATGGAAGTAACAGGTGCCTGTCATAGAAAGAAGATCCAAGCTGCCAGAGCAGCTGTCAGTGAAGTTTATGGCAGCCCATTTCTGCATCTTTGAGGATACCAGTGGGTGATTTGGGGTTAGGTATGTAATAGCTGCCCTGTAGTTCAACCCCATACTGTACCTGAACTCACACTCATTTTATTCTATTCATCAGAAATTGGTCAAGTGAGGACTTGCGACATTATTTGAGAATCCAATGCAAAACAAAAATATGGTGCCCCTTGTTTATAACTTGTGAAGAACTTTGGGATAGTTCCTGGGAGTGTTAAAGTAAGTACAAGGCTCCATATTGCTGTGCAGATCACTTGCGATAAACCCAGCCCTGCATGGGGTAAGGAGAGGCCCTACAAGCAGACGAGGTAACAAATGCCATCCTCAAATTAAGCACGTTATTAACCACACCAGCATCCATTCAGGAAGCTTCACTAAAAAATAGCACAGTCACTGTCCATGTCAAGCAATCCCTGACGATCCTAATTAATTTCAAGATAAATTATCTTCAGCATCCATAGACCACAACTGATTGTGAATTACTAAGATTTTAATGACAAAAGATATATAGTTTGGGCTGTGGGGGTGTAGCCTAGTGGCAGAGTGCTTGTTCAACATGTTTGAGACCCTGGGTTTGACTGTCAGCACCACAAAAAATATAAAATAAAATAAATTATACACACATGCAAATAAACAGGTTTAAAGTCAAAAGTACACAAGAAAAGATATTGGTGGTTATAGAAAACCGAAGTTCAAGGGTTATAAAGTTTGGAAAATAAATTTTCATTTAAAATACTTTGTAATTTAACCTACATTAAAAGGAACATAGACTGTAAAAATACCCACAATTCTCCATTCCTTCAATAACAGATAGTACCTGTTTCTCCACCCCATCACCTAAAAGATCAAACCAACAGGGCCACAGAAGCAGGACAGACAGAGGGCTGTTAAGTACTTTTGTACTGGGTTTTGAGCTTGTAAATGAACAAGCCCAGGCCAGCTGCAGGGTCATGAATGATCTTGGGGCCCAATCAATCCAACGGTCTGCAGCCAAGTGCCACACGTATGAGCCCCAACTGAGCCACTGGACACATGAGTGAACTGCTAGGATCAGACAGGCACAGGGCCCAGAGCCGCAACCCTGTGACTGACTCAGACTCATGAGCAGGAAAACACATGGCTGTTACTTCAACACACTAAGCTTGGGGTGGTCGTCTTTATAGTAAAATTGTTAAATGATACAGGAGGAATTTTAGCTCAGTGCAAGAATAGATTGTGTAATAAGCAAGTGCCGAGGTCACTTAGCTCACCATTTCTGGCAGGGGGATTACATTCTCACTAAATTGTAAAATAAATTCCAGGTGGGTTTAAAGGTGTATATAAAGAATGACAGCATAAAATGTTAGAATAAGTTTATTAGCTGATATTCATATACTCTTGGCATGAGGAAAGACATTCTAGACAGAGAGACCAAAAGGAAAAAGATGGACAGATTTTACTACGCAAATATTTTTCAGCTACTACATATCAAAAAAGACATTATAAATAAAACAAAAGGGCATAACATATTGATAAAACCTTTATGTGAGAGATTATACATGAGTGAATAATGTGCACTAAGAGTTTTTATGCATGACTAAGGTATGATAAAAATGATTGCTAATAAGAAAAGGATGTACAGCTTGATAATAGTGAACAAAGAGCATATGAAATATGTTACTAAACAAGAAATACTAATGGCCAATTAACATTTAAAAAATGTCCAGCCATCCTCATAAACAAAGATAGAAAGAATCAGTAAAAGAACAACCACATTATCATTTCATTTAAAAATAGTAAAGATCAAAGCAAGTAGTAATATTTAGAAAATCAGTCATTTTCATATACTAGTGGAACCTTAGCATCCTATGGTATTTCTGTAAGGCAATGGGTGCGCGCGTGCACGTGTGTGTGTGTTGGTGTGTGCAATGTTGAGGGAGCCATTTTTCTTCTAGGACACTGATGGTGAAACTTTTAGAAACTAGGTGCTCAAACTGCAACCCAAAGCCCACTTATCTATTGCAAAGAGCCAACACTGCAATAAACATGAACACTGAGGTTTTAGTTTAGAATAAGCAACTCATACATTAACATCTTTTATCTTAAAAAAGAAACATAGTAACAGAGCTTTTAATGATACAGCTTTTATTGAAAGGTAAAAGTTTGCATTTGGTGTGCTTTGCACAATTAATGTGATCTTTGCTATTGTATGCATGCTGATAATTTTTCAAATCTTGACATGCACTTTGCTCATTTGAGAGCACGACATGCAGCAGCCAGGTCATCTGTTAGTATAATTCTTTTATCAGACTTGATATAATTCAAAGCTGAAAACAGCTATTCTCATGCATAAGATGATTCAAACAAAGTGAGAAAAGCAATAAAAAACATGTTACTAAAATTTTCCTTTACAGCTGCCACAATATTAAAAAACTCCTTCTACATTTCCTGATGGTTTGCAGAATTATCTGTACATATCATAGAATTTTCTAAGTGATTTTAGATTTGGAAAATATTTCAGCTGCCCACTTTCAAAGTCTCTTTCCAAAAACCTGCAGTTTTCATTCAAATCTTTTGATGTCAAAAAACATTCTTTCTGTGGTTTTCCCTATACCTTGTAATTTTTTTGTTCGGTACACTGGAGTGTAGTGTAAAATCCATAAAACACATGAGGTTGTTAAGCCAGACCATTCAGTGACCTATAGATATTTCCTCCCTTTTTCATTCATAAACAGCCTAATTTCATCCAAGTGGGTTACAAATCTTTGAGGACTCATCCTCCACTCAGTCACTGGACATTACTGTACAAAAGTAAAACATTATCAACCTCTTCAAGAAGTGCTTAAAACTGTCAAAAGTTAAAAGCATGAGCCATGGTGTAATTCACCATTTTTGTGACATCTTTGAGGATACCATTTAACTTTTTGCTGCTTTCCCTGACTCAAAGAGCCTCCTGATGTATAATACAATCAAACTGAGTGAGCAGATGTTTTGCTTCTTTAAGAATGTATGAAACCAGATGTTGCCCCAACTAACAAGCAAGGTGCTCTATCACTAGTAATTGAAACCACTTTTTCTGGTCTTACGTCTTGTGACAAAAAAAGCCTCCATCATTGCATTGTAGATATTTACCCCTTGTGTTCTTCCAGGCAAAGACACCAGTTTCACCAGTTCTTCTCTCATGATGTCACCACTAGCATAAAGCAAGACTACTGCTAGGCTTGCATTATTATTTATATCTGTGCTTTCAACCAAGCACACAGAGGAACAAACTGCCTTTTGCCAGTGGTGAGTTTCTGACTAACATGATTTGCCATACATAGGACTCAGTCTTCAGCAGTATTTCTGCTACGTGGCAACGCAGAGATGCATTGCACAATTTTATCCTTGTTTGGGAAATCATGAAAAAGGGAATTACTCCCAGACAACATAGCCATTTTGATAAAATTCCCATCAGAGGATTACCATGTTTTGCTATGCACAGTGAAATTTGAAAACTGGCACCTGTAAGATGATTTGTTTTAGAAAGAGAGTTGCAAAATTTAAGATATTGGAAATGATATTTCCTCAATTTCCCTTCATGAAACTCCTTTTAGTTTCATTAAGTTTGGTAACACTTTTGTGGTTGGTGTCAAAATTCTTTCTGATGCTTGATGGGTGATATGCAGTACACGTAACACTTTCCCATTGTGCACCATCACTCCAGATAACTCTGTCCAGGTCTTTTAGAATGATCTTCCAGTATCTGTTTTCAGTTTTGCTCTTTTTGCTGTAGTTTGCTGCTTAAGACTTGGAGTTTACAAAAACACAAAACTTTTGTAAAAATTAAGCACTCAATACAAATCTATCCCTATACCAAAAATAGCTAACACTATTAGCCAACACTAAAGAATTGAATATTCCTTGAGTCAACAATCTACAGCAATGTTCTTAGCTGGGATTCCTCTTGAACTTTTTGACCACCAGTGAAAAGGAGCAACGTTCCACTGACCACCAGCTTTTGTCTGCTCTGAAAAAGGCATCTGAGTGCATTTCTTAACTTGTGGGGGCTTCTGCTAAAACCACAGCCAGTACAAGCAAATATATATGTGACAGCCCACTGACCGGACATGGAAAAATCTCAGCAACACCTGGTGCCACTACTCTTTTCTAGGTATGTGCATGGCCCCTATGTGGACTGCTGTCCAATGGTTAGCTGCAGGGGCAATACTGGGGCAATGTGGCTCACATACCAATGGAGAGGGCTCTGTGGTCACTGTGGCATGCATGCCATAGGTTTGTCTCCACCATTCTAGGAATGCATGCAAATGAAACAATCAGAGTCACAGAAGATGGCCACTTGAGCTCATGATCCTCAGATCTCTTCCCTTTTGGTATCCTCTCTAGGTCAAACAAAAGATGAGCTGGATGGGCCTAAGCGAGTCTGAGGGATGTCCCTGAGAGCACAAAATCTTCCTGATTCTTACTAAGTCTACTACATTCCCGAGGCCAACAGAAAGCAGAGCTTCGGAGAGATGATGTATTATTACAACCCTCTTCATTTGATCAATTAATACCACAGCTGTTGAGATGACATAACTTACTAGTCAAAAAAAAGGTAAAGAATAAGAATATTCCCCTTAAAATATAATTAACATTTGTTGAGAGATTACTGTGTGCCAAGCACTATTCTAAGCAATTTATGTGTTAATTCATTCGCATCCTGCCAACAACTCCATCCAGAAAGAACCATTACTAGTGTGAAAATTGAGGCTTAAGAAGGGTTTTATTTTATTCTTGTCTGTTAAATAATTTGCCAAGATCACATAGTTATCAAGGAGCAAAGCCAGGACAAGAACACAAGCTGAAAAGAGGCAAGCTGACTCTAGACAGAGTTCTTAATCATTATATTATGATTCATAAAATATGTCACCTCAAATGCTAAAGTACTATTAGACAGCAGTTATAGGAAATAATGTTGGATATCTTTCTGCAACTTTAGAAACAATTGCTTTCACTAACTGGCTCCTGCTACACCAGAATTAAAGGCATGTTAGCTCCAGGTCATATAAGGATTAAAGACCCAATATACTGACTTACTGTATTAACAAAAGTGCACAGAGTTATCTCAAAATATCAGTGGCACATACTGCCTTCTCTGACCATACTTACTTCTCTAATAACTGAAACTTTATTGCCTGAATACTAACAGTATCTACTATTATTGAATGTAGAGATAGTAAGCCAAATGTATCAGCACTTCATCCATACAAACCATCTCATATCACATCCAATTCAGTATGGCTTCACCAATTGTGTATGAGGGGCCTTGGGCTTCACCGTCAGTTTTTATGAATGACTTTACTGTAATTCATACCAGTTTTTGGACCACCTAGCATCTATGAAATGCTCTAACTGCCTTCATCTCTACATTTCTGTACCCCATCTTGGTTGTGCAAAGGGTATGTTTTATGAAAGAAATTTTGCATTCTATGTAGATGACCTCAACAATTTTCCAAACAACAAATGGATAAAATCAAAATTTTTCATGCCAGAAGCCATGCTGGATCTGGGAGGAGTTCATCAAGAAGTCAGTTTGCCCTTCCAGTAAGCCATGCAAACCATGCAGGGGCCAGGAAATGAGAAGCCAGTTTGTCCCTCCCATGAATCAGCAGAATTCATGCTGGGTCTGGGAAGAGCTCATCAAGAAGTCAGTCTGCCCTTCCAATAAGCCATGCAAACCACACAGGGCCCAGGGAGAGAGAAACCAGTTCATCTCTCCCGTGAATTGGCAGAAGCCATGCTTGGCCTGGGAGAAGCACATCAAGAAGCCAGCTTGCCCTTCTGATAAGCCACACAAACCATGCAGGGCCCAGGAAGAGAGAATCCAGATCACCCACCCATGAGCTGACTGGAGCGCAGGCTGAAAATCAAGAACTCTCTCCCCACCCCGACTCCCATAAGCAACCAGCTGGTTTGGAGGACAGGTTGAGTTGATAGCAACTGAAGTACAAAAACAACTAAATGCTTGTATTGCTTGATTGACTTTGCAGGCCTAAGGCCAAAAGTCTGAGCATCTACCAGGAGGATAACAGTATGCAATATAGCAAACATGGGGGATTTCCTTCTGTCTTGTTCTTGAAATCCAATAATGTTCTCACTGCTTTGTTTTGTCCTATCGTTTTGTTTTCTGCAATGTTCTGTTTTGATTGGATGTATTCTATTTGTTTTATTTGATTTTAGTATGCCTGATGGAATGGATTATTGTGAAGATAACAAGATATATTATAGTAGCCATTGTTGATTTCCTATTATCCTGCTTCAAAGTTCCGTACCACTTTCACTGCTTTGTTTTGATTGGCTTTATTCTGTTTTGTTTTGTTGAGTTCTATTCTCTTTAAAAGAAAAAAATTTTTTCATGCTTCTGCACATGTATTTATATAGATAAAGCCCAACTAACTCTCATACCACTTAGCATATGATGAGCTTCAATCTCAAAATGTCTCTTCTGCACAGAAGCATTGTAACAGATGAATGTTTTGCATTTAACTACAGTACACATACTCTCATCAAATGGAACACAAAAAATTTTCTCAGCCAAGATTTTACAGCTATAAAACCTTCCTGGTTATGTCAGTAAGTCCTCCAATTATGTTATTTAGGAAGCTAGAAGAGTTTACATCTCTTAGTGGCTTTTAAGCATTTTAGAATAAATCACTGCAATGATTCATGAGCTGAGACTGAAAGAATTTTCTGCTGCTTTGTTCTTTGTAGTGGTGCCTTTATCAAAGACATGCTGTTTCAAGAAACTATTTTTGTAAATGACAACAGAGCACGTATTTATTAAGCACCTATTATGTGTCAGTACATGTATCATTCCAAGAATTCAGTGGTGAGGAAGACAGTTTAAATCCATGACTTTGGAGAGTTAACACTCTAGTTTTAGAAAGATGCTGGTTTCTGCCTCTGTTAATTATCACAGCTTCCTTAAGTGGAGATGACACAGTATCTTCCAGATGCATTGTAACAAGTGGGAAAGACTGAAAATCTTTTTTGTTTGTTTTGTTTCTGTTTTTTGAGACAGGGTCTCACTATGTAGGCTGACCTTGAGCTCGCTATGTAATCCAGTTGGCCTCCAACTTGTGGCAATCCTCCTGCCTTAGCTCCTGAGTGCTGGATTACAAGTGTGTGCGACCATGCTCAGCCTGGAAGTCTACTGCACACTCAGAGTTCTTCCCTGATTGATCCTGATAGAATAGAGTGGCACTAAGGTCAATGTAAGAACTGAGAGAAAAATTGAAAGTATTCTTTACATGAAAAAAAGAACTTCAAATCAGGTATCAGGTATCAGACCTAATTTTAACTATTAAATCAGGAGAACACTTTAAAAACCTAGTAACACACACTGAAGTTGTGCCATGGAGAGTAAGATGGTGCTGTAGTGTGGCTGTTAATCCCTAGACTCAAGTAAGCCGCCAAGCAGATCATGCTCCCTACCCAGGCATGAACAAAGACAGACACACAATAAAGTAGGCATGTGATAATGAGATCAGTATTATAATGGTTTGAGGACATTAGAGGTGTCTGAAAGAGGTCCACTCAGTGTTAGGCTAACATTAAAGCTACTATCACAATTTTCCTTTCAGAAACTCTGGTTTATTCACACTGCAAAATGTCTATACTATAGAGCACCATGGGACCATTATAAATAGAGAAGTAGATCTGTGTCTCAATAGAAAGAATCCCAGTACATATTGTTGGAAGAAAAAGAGAAATATATGTAGTATGATACTCTTCATGGGTTGTTTTTTAGTCTTGGAAAACAATATTTTACTTCTAAGCACATGATAATGGAAACTTTGGAATTATAAATAATGTTATAATGTAGAGATGATCATATTAATGTTAATCAGGTCATTAAAAATTAATTTAAAGGACTCAAGATAAACCATTTTGCTCAAGAAACTAAATGAACACTCAATACCTCACTATAATTTAACATCAATTTATATAATAAAATTCAATGGTACACCACATTAAAGTTGTTCAAATTCCTTATGATATACATTATTTTTCTTTCAAAATCTTGTTAATGTTTTGTTTTGTTTGGTTGTATTCTTTTCAAAATAAAAATTTTTAAAAAATCTTGTTAATTCTTTCATTAATCTAAAAATGAGTGGACTTAAAAATAATCAAATGAAAATCTACAGTTTGCATCATCTTGTCTATAATATTACAAACATGGAAAATTGAAGCTAAGCAGAGAAAAAACCCAAATACTTCAAATAAATAAAAGAGAAAAGAAGTTCTGCTCTCTTGAAAATTCAAAAGGTATTAAACAAAAGCTCCCTTGTTGACTCTAAGTCTACACAGTGATGCAGAATCATTAAGTACAAGACCAACTGTCTTTTCATCTCCAAGCATGGCGGGCAAGAGAGAAGGTTGAATGAGATGGGCAAATGATCAAAGAAATGCAAGGGCAGAGGAGAAAAAAAGAAGGAAAGACAAACCAAAACAAAAGAGAGCAAAATAGGGAAAAGTGTTGTAGAACAGAAAGGGCTTATTGCCTCCTGACCTAGGAGTCATAATTGACAGTCTGTGTTTGTAAAACAATTTACAAAGCATTTATTTCCACATAGATTATGAAATAAAAGCTTTGTAACACCATAGTACTGTCTTAGTTATTCTCGTTGCTGAGACAAAGTACTCAATGCCTATGGTTAAAGAAGGAAAGTTTTATTTAGCTCACAGTTTGTAGAGGTTTCAGTCCATAATCAGCTGGCTCCAAGGCAAAGTGGCATATGGCAGTGGGGCAACAGTTCACAGCAGAGGAAGATAGCAAAAGCAATAGGAGAGAAAAACAGAGACAAACAAGATTCTTTCTGCCCCCTTTATCTTATCCAGACTGCAGGGATTAGGGTGGTGCCTATCCAATCAGTGGATAGAACCATCAATCACCCACACTTAATCCCAGCAATGAACTACAAATCAATCACAAAATCTAGATTCAGTCACCTCCAAAAAAACTACAATGGCATGAAAATTTGGGGGGACATCTAGACACAAACCATTACAAGTACTAATCCCACTTTACAGAAAGAAATGGAAGTTCTGAGCAGGTAAAGACACTGCCAAAAGCCAAACAGCAAATAAGCAACAGAACTGAGATGTTTGACTTCTTTCTAGTATCCTATGGTTGGCTAGACTGTTTCTTAAATTGCTACTAGTATTCAAAAAATATAAAGCTTTCAAGAAGCAACTATATATAATAACTATTGATAAAACATAGTAAGGTGTTTTCCTTCCTTTAGAAAACTTTGAAAAAATTCTGATTTGCAGTGACTCACACAGCTCTCAAACTTCCTACAGTGAGGACCATGAAGGGTAGGAGAAGGTGAAGAAATAAAGACAAGACACGGAAAGCTGGGGCCAGGTGGAGCCCTGTCTCCTGAGGGGAGGAGAGCAACAGCTCAACCACTGTAGGGGCATTTGTTTATACATTTAACAAGATAATGTCATGTGACACCCTTCTGCCTAGCAACCCATTGCTTGGATTGTCTTGGGGCTCAGTGTTCTCTGGACTGGAGCAGCTTGTTCACATGGTTCACCCCAGGAGATCTTTGTTCTCCAATCAGTCCCCACCCGTTTGATCAATGTCCAGCTTCTGCCACCCCCTACACTGATTTGTTCATTCAAAATCAACAGAGCAGAGTAGGAGAGAGGAGAAGAAGGGAACATTATGGGGTGAAGATGGCATCGAGGAGCACAGGGGAAGAGGAGCCTCTGCACCTGGAGTGTGCAGCATGGCAGACGCAGAAACCTAAATATGAAAAACTGGATAGAACCTAACTCACATTCATGCAAATGAGTATGAGCAAATCTAATTACAATC
>RJWT010038999.1:0-12754 GCA_004365215.1 Cuniculus paca | reverse complement strand
TTTCTCACAGATTTAGGCTCTGCTCAGTTTGGGAATCTGCCATGAGTAAAATAAGGTTTCTTTCATTTTTTAAAAAAATAGAAAAGCATTTATACTTTATCTCAGCCTTGAATTAGTACATCACTTCTACTCATATTTCTTGGTCGAGAATTAGTCACATAGCAGCAGTAATATGAAAGGGCCAGAATCCTTCCAACTGCAGTTTTACTCTACAGAGGACCATAGGTATTGGAGTTCTGTGAACAAAGTTGACTGGTTGATAGATCCACAAGGAGTAGTCTTGTCCAGAAACTGGGATCTCATAATTGAAGAACAAATGAGCCCTCCAAAATATTTATCTGTCAATGATCAAAGAAGAGACTGAATTATGTGATTCAATGAAATATTTCTTCTGAAATGTTCTCTTTAATTTGGATGTCTTTAAAGTTCTAGTCTGATAGTTCTAGAAAACGCGTAACTGTGCCTGCCTCTTTTTTTTTGTTATTATTGTTGTTGCTTTGAAGAAAATATGATTCAGAAAAAAATATGCATGATTCAGTAGAAAAAAATAAAGGTTTTACTTTATGTTCAGAAATTGATGTCATGTACTGAAATTTTTTTGCCCTCGATCTAAGGGATGTGTAATTTCATATACTGCTACTCCTCCCATCTCATTTGGCACTTCTCTGATAAATGAGGTCACAAATCTAGTTCAGTTGTAATAAAAATGAGCATGAAGGTTTTGGTACTTAACCCATAACACACCTAAATGGTTGCAGTGAAGCCTGTGAGGACTGGCTCATGCTGTTTTCTTGGCAGATTTTGTATCAACTGGAGGTTATCTTCTAAGAAAATAACAAAGCTCTGAACATGTACAAACTCCCAGATTAAATAGTATTATTTCCTGCAGAACACACTTAAACAGTTCTTCTGTACTAGTTTTAATCTTGCTGCAGCTATTACTCTGCCCAACACTCTGTTGTGGTTTGTTTAATTGTTCCTCCAAAGCCTCATGCAGTCATAGAGGCAACTGAGTCTAGCATTTGTGATTGGTTCATTGCCTAGCACTGGGATTGGTGGTGTGAGTGCTGCACCCACCCAGGGGTGGAGTCACATATGATATAAGGGACGAAAGGCGCATGATTTCCCCCATTTTGCCCTTTTTGTCTTGTCGTTTGCAGCCATCGTGAATGGCTGCCCCTCAGTCACACTGCCCTGCCTTGGTGCCAGCTGAGTGTGGACTGAAACCTCCAAAAACTGTAAATTAAATAAACTTTTCCTTCCTTCATTTTAGGTATCAGTTATTTTGTCTCAACTAAGAGAGAAAAGTAACCAAGACACGCTACAATGTACATTTGTGTAACTAATTTTTTCCTTTCATTTGACAAATGTTTATTATGTGTCTACTTATGTTAAGTGAAGGACTTGTTAAGAAAAATATCAAACTTAATACAAGTCAGTATAAACCTCAAAATTCAGGGTTTTCCCAAATGCATTGATATAAATCCTCTTTTTGATAATCATGTTTTAACTCAGCATCACTGTGACAAACACTATTACTCCTTGGAGTACAGTTTAGGTGGTATTATTATTTTATATAATGCAACAGACTTCACTGAAGGACAAATGACCTAATAGAATAAGAATGGTTTTGGAATACAATAAAACTAAAAAAAAAAAAGAATACAATAAAACTGAGTTTATACTTATCTTATTCAAAGGAAATTTTCTAGCCTCTTTGAAACCCACATTCTTCAATTTTAAAAGAAAATTATTTTATGATTAACATAGCACACAAATAGAGCACAACATGTGGTTCTTCAATAAATTAATATGATTACTCCTAATTTAGCTTCCTTATTTTCAAATTAACATGAAAATTCACTAAAAGCTTCAGGTTCTAGGTGTCAGTCATTAAATCACAATGAGCATTCTTCACTTCTGAGATACTAGAAAATATAATTGCCTTCATCCAGTAAAGCGACAGGCCAGTTGGAAGACATCAGTATATGCACTCCAAGCATCACATGACAAGGTGCAAGGAGGGTTGTTTCAAATATATCAAATTGTTTCCATCACCCTCTTACTATTATAAATGACTAATGATGTAAAGGACCGTTGAAAATTACTTTTGGAGAAAATTATCTCTGTCTTGCAACAGTGAAACAATATTTTTCCAAAACCATAAAGAACTTTTTTGTTCTCTTAGACTCAATCACAGCACATTTTCCCAAAAAAAAATGGTTGAATATTGTTTTTCATTATCAAAATTTAACAGCTGGCAAAGTAAGGCTCACATTTTAAAAATTCCTCTATCTAGCCTTCCATATTTCATGTGTCTACTCACTTATTTAGCCTATATCTATCTGTTAAACTTCTACTGTTTTCTTGATACTGTACTAGACATTAGAGGGTTCAGGAAGAACAGAAATATGCATGAGTCTAAGCCTAGTGATATTTAAACTGATTTTATTTGAATTAGCTAATAATAATATCTAACTTATTGGTCTCTTTTAATCCTTACAGCAGCTCTGCTTTTATCTCTATTCTATGCGTCTGCTAAATGCAATACAGTTATGTCAAGTCACAGAGTTTCCAACTCATGCAGTCTGATTCTCAAGTCTACACCTTTAACTGCTCTAATACACTTTTATTACTACTAAAGTAGTTTACTTTTGTTTACAAAGATACAATAAGAACTTAATAAAAGCAGCTGAGAACTTCTGGTCTTATTTGCTGATTGCATATTTATTACTGTTAAGGATGATATACATTTAAGTGAACACATGTGTGAGCTGAAATAAAGATAACTACTTTGACAATCCCATGCCTTTCAAAAAAAGAAAGTACCATTTTAGAAGGTACCTAGTTTTAGGCTATATGGCATTGCTTCAAAGCTGAGAATCTGAATTTCACGAAAGAAACTCATATAAAATAATTTTAGTTATACAACATTAGCAATGTTGAGTTGCTCTGTTCCACTTGGCTCAAAGTGTGACATTATATTTTCAAAACCACTGTTATACCATTACTTTTTGCTATCTTCTCCTCAAGTTTCTAGTAAGTAGATATATTTCCAACATGACAGATGAAAGAAAATGGTTATTTAAAAAAAGAATTATTATAAATGTATGGAAAGATGAACAGCTCATTCCATACTTTATTCGCTACTTAATATAGGTTACAATAGTGTATATAATATCATCAGTTATTTTCAAGGACGGAGAAAATATTCTCTATTTAATGGGTTTTATTTTTCACTTCTTTCAATTCTACTATTTTTACAAGAATTGACTGCATACCTGAAAAACACAAACACATTTCATTAAACACTTGATTTAATGAACAGAATGCAATGCTTACTTTGAAGCTCAAGTAATAGTAACACAAATCACTGTTGTATTGGTAGCATGCAAAACATTAAAGTTTGATTCATATTTGTTTTTATGAGCCCCCCACCTTTTTAAAACTTGTGAACTTCCAAGTCATAAGAGTAATTGAAGGAATCAAATGTGCACTCAAAATTGCTGGATATGTCCCCCAAAATTTTGCAAACCTTAAATTAATAATTAACTCTTCTTAGTAGGTTTTCGGTTTTTTGTCAAAACACTGAGTGAATTATTTTTGTTTATATCAAGTAGAACATCAATATAATGAACTTTCTCAAATCTTTTCTAATTATAGTAAAATGAAGAATATTAACAATGACAACAACAAAAACAAGAATATGTTTACTTAATGTATAATTTTTATAAGATATTTTCTTCTGGATTAAATATTCCAGGATACTAAGGTAAGGGAAGATGTGGTATTTCTAGTCAATATTTAATTTTCCAAGTAGATAAATTTTAATATTAATCTCTAGATTTTAAACATTTGAATTTTTGATATGTTTATATTATATGTAATATATATTATATTGCCTTGTTCAATTTGTTTTGCACTGTGTAAGTAGATGATATGGTTTATACAGAATCATTATAAGTATTTTACTCCCCTGTTTTCCTCATTTTCTCCTTTCAAGAAGCTAATGCCAAACTTGATATGTTAAAGATAATAAACAACTTGAAAAAGAAGTGCCTGGAATATCTTCAGCACTCAGTAAATGGTAGCTAAATTGAAAACGGTAAAGAAAGGAGACAGATTTTAGTAAGTGATGACATGAATTCTTTGAAAACATGGCAGCAACTTTTTTCCTACCATATATTTGCTTTTAGTGGTCGCATCAATGTTGCTTTCTCAAATGTCATTGGTGCTGCTGACTTTGAACTGCTTTAGGTAGTTAGTTACCACAAGAGGGTGTTGTTTTATGTTATGTAGCTTCTAACTCAGGTTTTGCCAGGACAGAGATTTAATTATTCTCTTTCCCTTTTATCTGTTCTTCATTCAGCTGTTAATTTACTCTTTTGTTTAGTCAGCTTATCCATGGATCCATCCATCCATCCATCCACCTTTCATCTTCTATCTGTTTACTCTTGCTACCAGTTTGAACTACTATGTGCTAAACAATGAGAATTTAAAAACTAAACAAAGAAAATAAAAATGTGAAATCCAGAATTTTATATTGCCCTCACTCTCGAGGAAGTCATAGTTTACTTGAGGTACTTTCAACTGTAATTCAGCAAACACTTTGGGGGCATATACCTATGCTATCCTATGTTCTAAGTATTGTAAGCATAAGGCTGGAAGAAGAAAGAAAAATACTTTGCCTCTTAGAATAAAAAGCAATTGTATAGAATAAGTATGAGGTAATTTTGTACAAGTGACAAAAGGTAGCATGCAGAACAGTTATCTGGACTGATCGTAACCATTCCTCATGCTCAGGGCTACCTGACCTGCCTCATCAATTTTTGTAACCACAATTTTTTCCATGTCTGTTTTAGTTCCACTGTTTGCCATTGTCCTGCTGAGTGTTAGTTTTGTCCTGAAGGTAAACTGTCTAGGAATCATCATTGATTTTTATTTTCAGCTAATTAATACTTCCCTTAAGTAGTTTCTCTTCCCAGTTTGGGAAATAAAAGCAAATATCTCTCTGGTCTCTTGTCTTCTTTCATATTACTAAGTTAAAATGGAAATCAGAGCCATTTTTCTTCTTTTGCTTTGTCCATTTGAGTGTGTCTCTGGTGAAGAAAACTTCGCAGCCAGAATCAGATAGTAAACTGAAAAACAGCCTCGGAATGCCTAGGGCAAGTCTGAGCAAGCTTTACTGCCCTATTTATAAGACAACAGGGTGCTTTGCTTAGAAAGCCCAGCTTCTTCTGGGAGCCCAAAGGCAAGTCTGTTACTAAGCAACAACTGATTTCTTATGAAAACCAAATTTAAAAGCCTACATCATTAATTAAACAGATACAGATACATTCTTCCCACAGTTCCTAACCTACAAGCAATGAAGTTATGCATCCAATATGTAGCAATCACCATTTCGATTTTACAAAGCCGTTCTTACAGCAGTGGCCCCTATGTAAAGTTCACCTATTGGTTGGGGCAGGTGAGTAATTTTGATCTCTGAGAAAAGTGACAGCCAGCAGGTCTTCATGTACACTTCAGGCAGCATGGATTGGTGTTAGCAGTTTTGCATAAGAGGTGCCATTTCAGTCTTAAGTGATAGGAAAAGAGCAGACAGAGAACAAGTATGTCATTATAGACACTCAAGGAGCCAAAGCACACACAAAAAATACAGACTCAAACTCCTAAGTAAACAGCCCATTTTCAGCAGTTAGCTTCCCAAAATTATATAGAAAAGGGATGTCCAACAAATAAGCAGCTCTTTGACACAGTGTAGTTATCACTATAAATGTAAAGGATAAATTGTGCTCTGTATTGGTTGATGTTTACTAGAGCCAGACATAGAAGAGTGCTAATGTCTGTCTGTGCACTGGAGACCCAAAGGATCGAGTCAAGGGCTCGGAGACCAGGGCAATGTCCTGTGCAAGTCCATATCAAGGACCTGTACTGGAAAGGACCGCGGGCCAGTGGTGGAAGCTAGAAAGTCTGTGCCAGTGGGGTGAAGGAAATGTGCTGAAAGGCTGAGCGATCTGCTTGGAAGATAAGTGACGACCTCCAAGACTAGCGCGAGGATTGAGGCTCTCCTGAAGGAAGACAGCAGCCAAAGTTCCTTTGAAGAAAAACTACCAAAAAGCAGCTTCCTCAGGAAAAGCGGCAGTGTGCAAGCTACCTCTCCTGTTCTCCTTTTATGTCTTCTTGGCACCAGTCTTCAGGTAGCCCTTCCACTCCCAGAACCATGCTGACTCAGTTCAGTGGGGCATTTCAGGTTGACCATTAGTTCATCCACCACATGCTTTCTTATAATTTTAAACTCTACAAAACCGTGATAAGTGCGACAGGTACAGAAAAGAAGGATCCAGCACCTAACATTGTTTCTTCTACAAGGTGAGGAATGTTGGAGAGTTATTGGAAGCACGGGAGGACTCAGACTTAACATGTCCTGTGAGAATGAATTGTAGGCAGACAAAAATTTGACAATCCCAGAAATTGAACAGGCTTGTATATTATCCCAGCATCTCCTACTTTCAGCAATGATCCCTATAATTGGTTTAAATATTGATGTCAGTATAGTCTTCAGTCATTTTATGGAGAAGCAGGTGTCCAGTAAATGCACAAATGTTGATTTGGGAAGATCTGTTTATACTTTTATCCATTTTTTTTTCATTTTATTAGTACATACATGTGACACATAATGAATACATTCATTATGGAGAGTTGGTATATGTACATTTTAAAATAATTTTAGTGATATTCTCTTTGAGACTGAGATATCTGAAGGGAAGAATATAGTTGATCATTCATTTTTCTCTTTTAAAATTCACATAATGGTTTGGTCTTTTACTGATACATTAATTTTCAAGATTACTTTTGCATAATCTGCACTGCATGCACTAATAAAGTTGTTTTTCACTTATTAATCTGTCTTTTGTGCAGGTGTGTGCCCCAACTAGGAACATAGGAAAAATTATAGTCTGTCCCCTTCACTAATCATAGTATTCATCTGATAGGATACTAAATACTTGTGTTTTCTGGCAAGATTTTTTTAAAAAAACATATTATCTTCTGGGAAGTGTGTCTGATAGGTGATAGAATGGAAAATAGGATGACAAGACTGCTACAAATTTCCTTAAAAATAAAAAATGAATGAAAATTGTTTCATGATGAGATTTAAGTTATTCTTTTCTAGCAGAAACATCAAAATTATTTTGCCCTGTCAATTATTGGGTATCACATAATGTCTCTTTAATAGTTCTAATTTTGATATCTGGTCAAAGAGTTGGCTACAATTTTCTTTTGACTATTTTCTCCTCTAATCATCAAATTTCCCTTTTGATTGCATATATATTTACGGTTTTGCCCAAGCCAACTTTTATTATATTAGTTGCAGAAAACTGATTTTCTTTTTCTATCATTTTTCCTCTTTCTTAATCTAGTTGCTGTCACATGATCTTACTGGTACTTATCCTATGAAACTTATGTAATTATTGATAGAATTGAAACTTAAATTACCGATAAGACAACTATCTAATGTTAATTATTTTGATTTTGACATGTATGAGGGTATCATTTTAATTGGGAAAAGTTTACTAAAGAATGATAGGTAAAAATCTATGAGGTTTGTATTCAAATGGTTCAAAAATTAAATAAAATTAAGCAAATATACCTATATAAAGTTGTCATATGCAGATAGGTACATATATTGTGCATGTCATATGTGCTTGTAGGTACATGAATAATAAAGCAAATTCAGGAAGATAAAATTTGATGAATTTTTCAATTAGCAATAATCACACCTCGGATAAACCTCATTGGCTACAATACTGGCACTGCACAAAGCTAAAATTTGATAAATTTTTGACCACACAATACAGGGAATTTCTTCTTACATCTTTTTAGTTAGTTCAATGTCATTTCAAAATTTAAAAAAAAAGATTGAAGAGAAAATATCTCTATGATGGACATTTTCAACATAGCAAAAAGTTCCTAATGATATGTGTGATCTTGCTATAAAATTATGAACTACTTTTGAGGTTATTAAAGCTATTGAGGTCATTTCTTGGTGTTGTGTGTTTGTTTGCTTTGTCTTTGTTTAGAGTCTCCAAATTTATCATAAATATAATCATGTAGATGATTTATTCTGATTATGTTATTCTTAAATATTCAGTATTAATGACTATATTATTGAAAGTTCATTATAATCCATCCTTTGTAATGTTTTGTTTTCATTTAAAGGATAAACAAATAGATCTTTCACGAGGTTTTGTTAGGTCCAGATTTGTTTCTGGGTGTTTGTAATTGTGTTATCTAATTTTCCAACAACCTAGTGAGTTAGGTAGTGTAATTGCACCAGGTTCAATGAAGAAAGTGACTTTCATGACTTATTTTTACAAGGTCATGTAAGTCTAGTAAAAGAGCCAGTGTTGGAATTCATGTCTATCTGACTTCAAGCTTATGATACTTTCCACATTTCTGGTTCTTCTCAGTAATTTTCCTATTTGCAATTATTAGTACCCATCATGTATGATGAGAATTAGTAAGGGAAAATTTGAAAAAAAAAATTGCAATTTCATTTTTTAAATAAACACTTCTAATGTGTCCAACATGAATAGGGCAATATATTTATAGTGATAACTAATCCTCAAATTCGTAGTCAGGTCTTCTTTTCTATTTTCACCATACGTTAATTCAGAAGTTGACTAAATCATTAAAATACACATTCAAATCTGTATGTGGTATGATGAATACACATCCTTTGTGTTTTGTTTACTGTGTCTGTAACAGAGTGAAAGATTCCCAATAGGGATGAGGAGACAAAATACAGATAAATATTGTCATTCATTACTCCCTCATCCATGGATCCCTCAGGATTAAACAAAATCTGATCATGATTTATTTTATGTATATTTTGAAAAAGGTCCTCAGATAATACTTGACACAACTTTCAGTAAATTTTTCTCTTATTTTAACTCTATAGGTCGAACTATTTTATCAATTCCATAGGATATGTCAGAAAGCACCTTTATGAGGGCTGAGGATTTAGCTCAGTGGCATAAGCGCCTGCCTGGGAAGCGCGAGGTCATGAGTTCGATCCCTGGTGCCACAAACAAAAACAAAAACAAAAAAAAATGGAAAGCACTTTTATGTTCCTGTGATACTACTAATTATTGCAGGGTTTGATCTAGTTTATGGGATAAAATTAAGATTTCAGAGACTTAAACTTCTCCTAAGAAACTGTCATACCATCAATATATGGTTTAAATATTTTTTCAATAACAACAAATTTTAGTCTGACAAATTGGAATCTCCAGAGTGATTTTGTTTTACTTTCCCTCTTCACCTATATTCATTCTGCCGAAAAATATTATTACTTCTACTTTGACATTCTTCTAAAAACTATTTATCTCTTTAAATCAACAGGGAAAATGATTTTAGCACAGGTATGTATTACTCTATATACATGTATTTTTGGAATAAAGCAAATTGTCTTCTCCTAATACACACTTGTGTAGAGGTTGGTTTGTACGTGCACTCAAATTTCCATTTCTGTTTCATTCAAGATTTAATTTAAATCTCTGACCCCTATGTTTCTTCCAACCTTATGTTCATTTATAGCTTTCTCTGGTACACTTGAATTCTCTATGCTTTCACTACTGAGAAAGCAAACACTCTATTCCAAAAATTCTTTTCTTATGTGTTTCCCCAGGCACAAATATTCTTTCTTATTTCCAGCTATAATTTTTTAAAATCAATTTTCAGCTGTAAAGTTAAAGCAGATTGGCCGAAATTCAGAAGAGACTAGCAATTGCCATCTATTGCTTTATTTTTTAATGCATGATTCACTAAAGATTGGAAGATGATTACCAAATCATTGGTTAAGAAGAATAGGGGGAATTTTCCAAATAATTAAATACATTAAAGCATTAAACATATAGTAAGCAATAAAAGTGATTTTATCTGTCAGTTTAAATAAATAATTTCAACCCATTACTTATCTTTCATGAGTAAAAATTATAAAATACATCATTTTACACTGTTATGAAGATTTTGCATTGCCAACCCTGAAACACACAGTAGTTAACTTTGCTCCTTTTTTAGTTTTTTATCTCTGTCTTGTAGTGTTTGTGCCACAAAATAAAATAGCACACCCAGTGTAAACAATCCAACTATTGACCTCATCACCAGTACAATAAAATAATATAAAGGAAATTTTCCAAATACATCATCTTATACATGCATTTATCATCATATATATTCTTCAAATAGCAGTTTTATTACACAGAAATTTTCATACTACACAATTTACAAAGCTAAAGTGTATGATTCAGTAGATTTTACAATATTGATAGAGTTGTACAACCACGACCACAATCAAATTTGGATCATTTTTGTTATCCCTATGCAAAACCCTCCACCAGCTAGCTATCATCTGTCTCCCACCCCTTCTCTCAATCTGGACAACTGATGAGCAACTCCAGATCTTCACAGATTTTTCCTATTCTAGGAATATTTATTTATTTACTTATTTTTTTTATTTAAAAGAGATCATGCTCCAAACAACAGTAAAGATTTTAATGTATCCAAAGAAATGGAAATCCTGCAAAGAAAGCTCTCACACAATATTACAGTGAAACTAGAAACCAAAAGTAGAAACAAAATACAATGGATTTTTTTTCTTCTTTCCTATTATATGTCTTTTATTTCAAATTTTATTTATATATCAACTTTTTCATATAAGGAAAACTATGCAATGTTCAAGCTTCAATTTGTGATTTATGTCTCTTTAAAGAAAAACTGCACAAAAGTCCATTAAAAGACCAACAAATTACTACTTTCCAGAATCACAACCCTAACAATTTCCAAGTTAATGCTCTATAGCAGCACAACCTACTTCCAAATGTTACTAAAATCTCTTATTTACTTGGAGTCATGAAATGGAAACCAATTGCATCATCTAGAGAAAAATGCAGGAGGCATTTATCCACACAGAAAACTCATGATCCTAAAGAAAGAGAACAGATTCCTATAGACAAAAACTTCAAATATCCATGAAGAGTAAGCTATAAACAGGGCCCCATATCCCTTCTTTGGTAACAGAAAGTTTGAATCTGAGCAAGCACTTAATCCTGTATGTGCATATTGCATCTGTAGTCTATCTTGAAGATATCAAGTACAGCATCAAAATTGTCACAAAGTAAGCAGATATAATCTCCTACTTCAGGAAGAATTGTTTTAAATACAAACTGTGATTAATTTTGACAGGAAGCATGTTATGGCTCTAATTATGTGTCCTGGAGGGTTACTCGTTGAGAAAATTCTCTGACCCTTAATGACAGGTATAAATGAGAGGACTTCCTCATTGAGTTAGAAGATATGAAAGTATTCATGACAGCTCATTTTCTTGTAAAAAAGCACAAAATTATATGGGTGTTAAAAACCATAATTTTATTAATGTAAGTATTTTGAACATACTAAAAATAATGTTTTATAGGTTTTTAGGTCACATGACTTAAGTTCTCAAGTAGTTGGCTTTCTACCCACTTCTTTTCATATTGCATGATAGCGCTAAAATAAACATGAGTTCCAGACCTGAGAAATTCCATAAGATTTATTGCCTCTGAATTTTAATTAAAACCTCTTCTCTTGGGGGAAAAGATTCTGAATATCATTATTTAACAGATTAAAACCATCTATATTGGGAAATATGAATTTTGCACTTTTTTGAAATTTTTGAGGGGTTCATTTGATAAAATAAGGTTTCTGAAGAGAATGATTTATCTTAAATCAATGACCATTGTAAGTGTAATGATTCAACTCTGAGTGCCTTTTCAAAATCCTTACAAGTTCCAAGTTACTCCAGCTGTATTTGTATTCCCTTGATATGAATATCTACGTCTGTCATTTGATAAAATATTAGCTTAGGCACATCTTGTTGACTATTAAAACTCATTGAATTACATTTGTTTTGTTTTAATGTGTATTCAATACAAAATAATCAAAATACCATTTTGGTATGAATATATCTATATAGCCAAAAAACATAGAACATGAAACAATGCATTTTTATGATAATCTTGAGTGCAAGGGTCACATATATCCTCAAGTTGAATTTTCTCACAGCTTACTTGCTGCAAGTTATTTAAAATTTTACATATCTCACACAAATATCTGAAAGCTTCAAATGGAAATTTCAAATGGATTAACTCAATAAATCATCTTAACAACCCTATAAATGTGATATTACACGTGATATCATTATTATAATTATACAGACAAAGAAACTGAGCTATTTAAAGCTTAAGTAACTTATTCAAAGTCTCAATTAATTAAGTGACCTGGATATTATTCAAACTGAGTCCTATTGCATACTTTCCTACCATTTAAGGAGATAAACTATTATAAGTCAAGTACACACTTTGAAAATAAAAGTATTGCTTAATTTTAATATTAAGTTGAACTTTAAAATTAAACTGAATATATATATGAATATAAATTAAGCTGAATATTTGTGTATATATATATAATGTGTGTTTAGAATTTTGATCCCATTCCTTGATGAAAGCAAAGGTGTACACAGTAGTTGCCGTTGTTCTGTCATCAATTTATTTGATCTTCAAAAACACAAATAATATTGTAATTGTAGTTTTTTTACATGACTACTAAATTTGAGCCTGAGTTAAGAGGCTTAATAGACCACTTTTTAAGTTTCAAGACACTTAATATATTTTGGAAACAAGAAATTGAGCTCGTAAGAGGAAATAGGGCAAGTACT
>RJWT010038998.1:0-12921 GCA_004365215.1 Cuniculus paca | reverse complement strand
CAATTTAGGTAAATTGATTGCATTTATGAATCATCTTATTTGAATCCATACAAGTAGAAGAATTAAAGTAATTTGTCTCCTGCCCCTAAAAGCACAAAGAATTCCTACATGAATGAGAACTTGTCTAGGATCCTCATCAAGTGTTAAATGTGATTGTTTAAAACTTCATCTGTGTTCTGCAGCTTTAGGATGAAGCCCGTAAGAGAGTACTCTTTCGTTGTGCATGTGTGTGTGTGTTTTTTCAAAGACAAGGAAAAAAGGAAAGGTATTAATTATGGAATAAGGCACTGTTTTAATTTTACTCTGGAAAAAAAATTATATATTCTATAGGGCAGGGAGATTTTTTTCCATCTTGCTTATAAATGAAGTCTAAACCTACAGGAGAAATTTTGAAAACAAAAACATTATCAAGGAGCAAGAGGACAAAGTGACAAGTAACTGATTAGAAGGAGATAAGCATACCTTGTGTGATTGATGGAGAGGATGTCAAAGTGGCAGGCACAACTCAGGGACTTGGGTCATCACTGTTCATATTTATCTGATCGTTAACAGTCAAAAATGTCACCTGAAGGTAACAGTAAATTCAGGAAAGGCTTATGTTCTGAATTTTATGTGTAATTTCTTATCTTGTAAACTTCTATTTGACTCTTAAAAACTTATGTAGGATTAAGTAAAATGATCCTGAATGTCATAAATTCTCTGCTTCTTCAGACTCGAGTATAGATTACAGAAACCCTGAGAAGCAGTTTGTATCTTTGAGATTCATGTATTTGCATTTGTGTATGTGTGTGTGTGTGCACATGTTGTATGTATAAATGTGACTCAATTTGCTATGTAAATCTATGCAAAAATAAAAAGCCCCTCAGAGTAAACAGAAAAAAGACTATAAATATTCACTACTCATACTATTGAGAATAAAGATAATCAGAATTATTTTAACTTTGTTGTTCCTATAGGTCTGCGTGGAACACTGGATAGTAAATGTGCCTTTGGAAATTTGTGAGATTCTTATTCTAGAATGAAAAACTCTACTTTTGGTTAATGTGTTCTGTAGGGTGGACTCTGAGATAGACAAATTATGTGGATACTCTGATGTGAGGTTTCCTGAACAGGACACAGGATTGAAGTTAAGAAAAAATATGTTTTAGTGATTTTTCTCATTTCTGAGACAAAATATCTAATACTCAAAGTTAAATGGAGAAAGGTTTATTTAGCTCACAGTTTGTAGAAGTTTCAGTCCATAATCAGCTCACTCCATGACAGGGTAGCACATGGCAGAGAGCAACAGTTCAAAGTGGCAGAAGACAGAAAAAGCAAGCAAGGGAAAGAAGTTACAAGCCTCTTTCTATTCCTTATAGTGTATGCAGACCACCTGCCCTAGGGCAGGTGTAGCACTCACATCCTTAATCCAACATAGTACCACAAGTCAAACACAAACTCTAGATTCAGCTGCCTCTGAAGTCCACCCCCTGTCATGACTGTATGAGACCCAGACACAAACTACGACAGAGTATCTCTATAAAAGAAAACATTTGAAGAAGTTATCTCCATACTGAGAAAAAGGCTGCAGATCAAGAATTTCAAGCTGTAAGCACTAATGACCGGATCTGTGGCCTTGCAAAGTAAAGAGGACGATCATCTCTGAACCTGGCCAGGGACATAAGCAAAGCATTCCTTTGCCACTTCCTAAGATTTTTGCCAAATGATTTTTTTTAGGAGAAGAGGGAAACTTGCCCCTTGATGCTCATATTTAATTTGAGACTATCCACACACTTAATATTACAATAATTTCAATATATATATATATATATATATAAATATATATATATATATATATATATCTCCTTTGTGTTATTTTAGGCCATAATCACGAGTATGTGAAATACCAAACAGAAAAGATTACCAATTGGAGCCATTCTAAGGTCTTGCAAATTGAACTGACGAGATTAAGGATTATAGGATGCAAAAGTTTCAACAATCTTGTTGTTTTAAAAATACCACAACTAGCTCAAACTCAGTTTAAAAACCTTTTATTTAAATGTAGGTCAATGAATTTTATGATACCCAAGTAAGATACCAGCTATCCCAAGTCTCAAAAAGACTCAAACATCTGACATTTGTTGACAATTACTAATTAACAATGTGAGAAAATATTTAATACACTTGCTAGATTTTCTGTGCCAACAATGATGGCCATAACTGCCAGTGAAAATCACTTTGGACTTTTGGAAGACCAATCAGTTTTACAAGAAAAGGTAGCTGGAGTGGTCCAGCTCAAAATGCTGTGGAGCTTAATGTGTTTTACTCTATCTACTCTTCTTTCATTCCAATGGGGAACACTTTTCAATTATAGCAAGATGTATATTCTCATTCCAGGGGTGAAAAATACTCTTATTAAAAAGAGAAAAGTGATACATTCCTCCTTGTTACTTCTTGATGGTAGAGAATATAACACTTTAGCCTCTCCTTTTTACCTGTTTGTCTTTGTCATTCTACCAATTTATTAGTGCAAAGAGAATACCTGGAAATAAATTGATAAAACACAATGTAGAAGACATTAATGTACCCAAATTCCAGAAAACCAGAGTTAGAAAGAAGGCTATTGCTGCATCCTCTTTTTTTTTACTTAAAATAGTGGCCTTTTAGGCTCCAGGAATAAGATGACTGACTTTATTTTAATTTAAATGGGACTGTTTTGTAAAGCCACTTATTTTTCAGAGTTTATATAAACATTTTTACAAACACATTAACACTATTCACCAATGGAATCACTTACTTTCTGTGCAGTATCGATCTATTCATCTAGCTATCCAAGATCAGCTGAGGAAATTATAAACTTTGGTTTTATTTTTCATTTAAAGTTTGCCTGCAATCTTAGAAATGGTCTTTAGAAGTTAAGTAATTGTTTAAGGGAACATATGGTAAGAGATCAAGATTTTAAGACAACTGACAATAAATACAATAAACCATTGAATCATTTTTGTCATTTTAGTGAGATTTAGTTAACATTTCAAGTGAATTGTAGCACATTGAATATAGAAAGAAACTGAAATTTTAGCACAACTTGCTAAAGTTTATAAGCATGGCCAATTGTCTAATAAGATATCTCATTTATTTTGCAAAGAAGATGTCAATAAAGGGGTGATTTCAAGAATAAATTTATGACTGATTGAGATATAAATGTATGTTTCTTGTCTGTTCATTACACAAATCTCATTTTCTTGGACTTACTAATCATTTTATCCCCAATGTTTGCACTCCTGCAGTTTTTAATTTTTCCCTGTAGTTACCTATGCCTCATGCTCGTTACAGCTATCATATCTTGGAAGTCACATTGCTTTGTAGTCCATTTGGCAAGTATTTGATAAGCTTTATCCAAAACTGGTTATTTTTATTTATATTTTTTGCTACTTGTTTGCTTGTTTTATAAGCAACATAAGATTTGGAGTCAAAAGGGATCTCCAGGCTAATTTGATTTCCATACAACTTCTTAGATGATCAAAGCTAGTCTCCCAAACTACATTTCATTCTCTACATTACTGAGACTTGTACTGGCAGATTTAAAATGAACTAGAATTTTTAAAAACTTACTTATCACACTTTTAATTTTCTATGGGAAATATTATCTCCAAAGACAAGTAACCCAGAAATTTAAAGGGCTTTTTTTCTTCTCCTTTTTCCTCCAATTTAAATTTGTGGTTAATTTTATTTAACCATTTGATAATTTATTATCTCTTGAGAAATTAAGTTTTGTTTTTTTAATGAAGTTTTTATAAATGAGGCACAAATGAGAAACTTTCCTATAAAGTTCTTTTCTTAAAATTGAATTAAATTCAATTGTAAAGATTAATAAAGTTTTTAATGGAAAAATATTCCAGTTGATGAATAGGATAACTACTTCTCAATTTTACATTATCAGTTTTCAACCTTGTCATTTATGCATGTTGCTTCCCTAAATAATTTATATTTCTCCTAGGTACCAAAGAAAAGAAAGATAAATTAAAGTAATGGTTACTATTGATTAGGATTCTGGGATAAATGAAGACAGATTAGATACAGATATAAATACAGACATAGATACAAATATTACTGTAGTATCTGTTCATTGGGATCCATGTTTATCTCCTACTCAAAAAGTGTCTAGAAGGACAATTAATATCCTAATCTTCTTAAATTCACAATTTAAGGAAAGAATTTATACAAGCATATGCATCCTACTATTTTAGTTCACCAAATTAAAACACAAAACTAGAAAACTTCCAATGAAAATCCTGAATGTTTTCTGCAGGAAACTGGAAATTAGGAAAGACTGAAAAGTAAAATGTAGTTTGAAATAAGTACAAAGTATCTGGATAAATGTACAAATTATTCCTGCTGTTAAACCTGAATTTCAATATCGTGTGACCAATTTTCCTACTAATAAAACAAAGAGAAAAGGAAGAAAATTATGTGGAAGCTGATGTGGAGCTTAAAGTTTAAAGTACTGCATTTGATCATTATTACTTACGTATCCTATTTAAGTTTTCCACATGGAAAAGTGGACTTATAAATGTATTGAGGAAGAAAAAGTTCCCTTGATTTAAATGTATAATATTAAGTAGTTATATGAACAGTATTTTCCTACTTCAAAATCCTACTCAACTTTATAAATCAATGGATAATCTTTCCCAAGAAATAAGAAAGATTATGTGGGTCCAACCATAAATAGTCAAAGAATAATGGTGTTATCAATTCTTACTGAAAAAAAAGAAAAATATTTTAATTTGGAGATTCAATGAAATAACAAAAATGTGCACCACTCAAATATCTCTTTCAGATCTATGCTCCTGGCTTTTGTAACTTTCTGTTAACACAGAAAATGTTGTTTTAATGGTGAATAATTATATAAGTAATATATAGAAATGGTTACATATTCAAACATATTGTAAGGCAAATTAGTACAAAAGGTATAATCAAATTCACTTTAACTTTAAACTTTTAGGTACTTCAGAAAGTGTATGTTTAATATAGATTTCCATGCTGTGGAGAGAGAGGCCTTGTGCCACCATGCCCTTCTCCCATCAAGTTGCTGCCTGCCAAAAATGGACTGAATACCCTGAAAACTGTGAGCCAAATTAAACTCTTCTGTAAGTTTTGAGTGTCAGTTATTGTGTTTCAGTGATGGGAAAGCTGACTAATAGAGTTACCTCATTGCAAACTGTGAAGATTCTTGTGAAAAAGAAAGCTTAAGTAGATGAAAGAATGAAGATATCAGAATATAAGATTAGAAACTGTGGAGAACAATGCCATCAAAATATGACTCAGTCCTAATCAGGAAACTGGTAATGTGCACTAGCCTAGATGACAGTCGCCAAAGATGCCCGGCTGTAGTTGCCTTGCCACTTTTTTTTTCATTTTGAATGGAAATATTCATGCTGGCACCCTGTATCTCTCCAACAAGTATAGGGCATTACAGGGCACTGTTTGTGTGTGTGTGTGTGTGTGTGTGTGTGTGTGTGTGTGAGTGTGAGTGTGTGTGAATGTGTGTGGTCTTTTCAGTTCATGAGTCTTCATATTCAGAAGAATTGTGAATTTCTGAAGCATCATTCCTACCTGGACGTTATTCAGATGACAAGATCTTAAATTCACACTTGATGGTACCATGGGATAAAACTTGGTTTGTCTTAGGGAAATGTTGAGTGTACTATACATGTGGGAAGTATGAAAATAAACTGTAGTCAGGAAAGGAACTCTGGAGTTTTAAAAAGGTACACTTCAAGTTATCAGTAGTGTGATTTCAGTAGCATACCAGTATAGTTTTCCATTTAATTCCAGGAAAAAACATGACTGCTTTGACGAACAAGGAAAAAGTAATGGAGAATGACTTCACTGTATTTCTTCCTTTATGTGTGTGGGAGAGGGAGAGGAAGAGGGAAAGGGAGAGGGAGAGGAAACTGTGTCCTGAGGCACCATGATGTGGAAAGTCTGACTACCTTGAAGCCATCACTCTATGAAGAATACAAGCTACATGGGAAAGTCACACACAGGTACCACTTTTTACTTCCCTACTTTCTAGATGCCAGATAAGTAGGTGGAATGAACTTTGAGGTGATTCAACTCAGATACTGAGTCATTCCCAGACTTGGATCTTCTTGGCTGAGGACCCCTGACTATATGGAGGCCCACATGAAGTATAAACCTAAAAAATTATTGCTTTAAGCTATCAAAGTGAGAGCAAGGAAGTACTGCCAAAAAGGAAATGGCAGAGACCATCTATAGGATTCAATTTTATCCTTCCATGACCTTTCCATACGCACCCAGAACTGTGCATTACTAATGCTTTGGGCATATTTTTAAAACACTCAAATTAACATATCATGATTAAGGGTCACAATAACCTTCTCATTTAATCCTTATCAAGACATTTTCCTGACACTGCCCTGGGTTTGGTCTTTGTGCTGAGACGTTTGTTATTGTGAGAATTTGTCTTATAAGAATGGTAATGAAAAATTTGCTTTCTAACACAGTAGGTCTACCTACATTGTTTCCTTTAAATTTTGCTTGAAAATAACAGTTTCATTTTAACCCTATTTTATACACAATTTAAAAAAATTGATTGGTACCTTACACATTTCAAGTGTATCCCATTAGCCAATGCTACCAAACATTGGTGAATTTTGTCGAACTTTCTGACATTACATAAGGGTTGCCTCTTTTTCTAGTTTCCCAAACAATGTTTGCCCTGTCTTTTCAGATTTTAATAGTAATGCAGCAAAGCTTTTACAACTTTCACTAATGGATTCCTCAAAACCCCTCAAGCTTCAGTCAGACAGCCAACCAAAGCCAATGACAAATTTTTAAGTTTTGTTAATGGAGAACCACACTTCTCTTCTAGTTAACACTACTTGGTAGCGTGCTCCTCCTCTTAGTGGTTAGTGTAAGATTTTTTATGTTAATGCATGCTGCCTAGATTAATGACAGCAGGGACAATGTATTTCTATTCCACAATTTCTCTATTCTCAGTCAGAAAGTCATAAAACCTTGGAATGACTCCTATATTTGGACCCCCAGATTCCATGCAGGATTTAGAACTCATTCTAAGAATTTCAAGCACACAGGGATGTAGAGAATGTAGGAATTAAGTGGTAAACACCTAGTGAGTAATAATCCAGGTTTTCAATAGCCTTTGGGTTTCTATACCACTGTTTGCTAGCTGTGGTTCAGATGCCAAAAAACACTGTTTCTGCTGCTCCTAATTTTCACACTGAACCATTCCACTAAACCTCTGCATCCTCATATTGGACTCCATGATAGCGGTGGTTTGAAATTTTGTTAATCAGCTACTACCTCTACAGTTATCTCCTTTCCATTTCCTCAGTCTCCCAATTGCAAGGGCACCTGGTAAATGAAGTTTTAAAGTTATCTAATGTCTTTAACTAGAAATAGGATGACAATAGTTCTAACTTAACTAAAGTGAATCCAGAATCAGCAGTGGCTCTCCCTGAAACTACTTTTTCACTCAGAACATAAGAGTTCTGTGTAATTTCTTTGTATCGTCCTTTGATAAGACTAATTTCTAATATTTACAGTACTAAAGATTTCAGAATTTTAACTATTGGCAGCATCTGTTCTCTCTGCCTACTTTCTTTTCTAATTGTTAGTGTCTTATTCTTTATTGTATATTTAAATTGCAAGTTAATATATGGCAGTGTATATGTGTTTCTGTGTAGGGATGTGCACATTTGTATATATGTTTGGAATAGGAGAGTTACTTTAGTTTTGGTAATATTTATTTGTACTGGAAGTACCAGCCACTTTGATTTTTAAAAAATAAATGAGCATTTCAAAGAAGCACAAGGTGAAACTAGAGTCATAATTCTGTAATAGGATTAAAGAATTTATAGTCTTTATTCCTCTATTATTTGTTACACTAAAATAATTATTTTGTCTCCACTGCTTCCCATATTGAAGGCTTGATAATTTTCAAGTTAATTCAGCATCGAGAGCCACACATAATTTCTAAAGGTACACCTAGAAAACATACATGCAGACATTTCTTGTTTAGTTAGAATAGTGTTTTGTAAAAGGAAAAATTATATATATTTTATATTCTATATATATATATTTGCATGTATGTATAAAAGAACCTATCAGGGTGATTATTGAAGCACTTTTTGCCATCACACGAAGCTTTCCTACACATACAGACACAGAACTCATTCAAATGACTTTGATTTTCTAAACTAATTTTAGATCTGTGGAAATTATAAATTGCATGTCAGGCTAACCCTATCACAACTATCTTGACAGCATTTATGCAGACCTTATTAATCTTACGTGGTTTCCTTTTCCCGATACTCCCATATCTTAAAGAAGCGGTCTTTTTTCCTTAATGAATACATATGGCTTTGCAATATTTTAAATATTTTAAACGTGATATAAAACTTTCTACTCAATGAACTTTAGATTTCATAATGAGGATAGAGGAGACAAAGATGTCCAGGATATACTTTTATGAGTTACTCTCATTTTGGACTACCATAATAAGTATTATGAATATGTACATATTAATGATTCTGAGAAGGATCTTAGTAAAATTTTATTTTAGTTATGAGTTTCTTAAGTGTATTTTTAAAAAACCTGTAAAATCCTTTAGGGAGTGTAATAATATCTAATTCAATTTAAGATAATTCTGCTTTTCATCATATTTGTACTGAATCACTCATAAAATGATCTGTGAAAATCCGTTTCAAATATTATCTAACAGAACATTTTGATTTGTTAGAATTCCTGGTTTGTATTTTGACATTTTTGTTAATTGAGGAGGACAGGGCTTAGCTCATTTCTGACCACCCACGGTATAAAATCACGTCATAGATAGCTGTGTGTATTCTTAAAAACAAAAAATAAAAGCTAGCCATCTGTTCTGAGTGACTCAAAATGAAGAAAAAAAATTACTAAATCTTTTAAGTTACTTCCAGTTACCTTATTTTTGTGTTGTGAAACTTTAGGAAAATATTACGCACTGAGAGTCAAGATAAAACACACATTTTCAAATGTATGCTAAATATAATGTATTTTTATTGTTGAGGAAAAGAGTGATGATGATGATGATGATGCAGGAATGGTTGTATTAGTCAGCCCTTATTTACTCTCTCTAGAGGAAGAACATTTTACTCATACTATCTTTTATGCCTATGTTTTAAAAGACACTTAAAAATTAGAACAATAGAAATAAATTATTTTATGATTCTCTTAACACTTCATGTCTTTTTACAACCCTGTTATTTGTGCATAAGGAAAAAGTAAATATCAGTTGAGAGACACATGGTATCTGTCAGGTGTTATGAGTTAAACAATTCAATCCTATAAGCTAAATTTCTCTTTTGCCTTGATTACCAAATTCAATGTCTAATTTTATTCATTACAAATACTCTTATGGATTTTTTTCAAATTTACAAATATTTTCTGCAAAATATTGTAATACTGTAAAATATACTGTAAAAATTTATTTACTGTAAGCTATCTGTTCACATTGAATTTTGTACCAGACCATGGCAAGTACAATATTTTGGACAGTAATGAAGTAAAATCTCTTGCATAAAAAATAGTTGAAAGAAATATCCTAAGGACATATTTAAGCACAGGTATAAGTAATCTAAACATTACTAACTAAAATCAGATATCACATTACAGAAAAAGCAAGTTAAATAAGGGAAATAATTTTGTTCTGAGGTCAAACAGCAATAGCAGCAAATAGCATATCTGTTTGTAGCGATCAAGGACCTCTGTGATATTTTGTTTAAGTGGAATTGTGTCTAACTTTTTGATGAATTCAATCTCTATCCCTCTTTCAATTCCAAAATAGTTCTTAAATAACTGTGTAACATTCTTTTGCTCAAGATGGTTACTTACTACTTTAGTCCTTTATATATCTCTAATAAATGAATGCACCTGTGAAAGTAACACAGAAGTCTGAATAGGTTTTTTAAAACATCTTTATTCAAAGACAGGAATTTAACTATGTTTATACATATGAGACCTTAAGAGTATTTGTCAAAGTATTTGGTAGAGTTTGGAATTAGCGGAAAAAGTAAAAAGATACATGGAAGAAAACAAGGGTAATATTTGAAAAAAACTTCAGAATAATATTCTGGGTAGCTAATAATAGGGTGAACTTAGATAAGCCTTGAATTATTATGATAAAACTTCCTTATTCATAAAGTGTTGTTTACCATTACTTCTTAATAATTATGTTCATAAATGAGATTGACTCTGATTTTTCTTCATGTTGGTACTTCCCAGTTTAATCAACAAATTTATTTTAACCTTATGTAATGAATTTGGGAGTTCTTTACTTTATGAATGAACTTGTATCTATCTGTTCCTTTAAGGTTTGAAATACTCATCTATACAACTTTGTGATGAAAGAGAATCAAAAACAAAACTTTTTAATTGTATCTTTTCCTCAAGACTTGTTCTCAGTTAAGTGTTTACAGAGCTATTCATTTTATATTCAACTATATGGTAAACAGAAAAGTTGTCAAATGTGAGGAAAGATAGCATGATTTTAAGAATTTTTGCAATTTTGAAATCGTGTAAGTTGATTGCTCTTGTATTTTCTACCATTCTTTAGTCTGTAGAATTTCTGAAAGTTTTAACCAAATAATAAATACTGAATCTACATAATTCTCCTCTTACATTGAAGTATGAGCTTGCTTAGCAGTTTAACTTTCACAAAATTATTGCTACATGCATTCTTTACAACATTAAAATATAGCATATTCTTAAGTCAGACTTTCTGTTTGGAATTTTCTTTTCACCTGTATTGAACTTGAAACACTTTTAACTTTCACATGGAAAGGGAAGAAACAGAAGATCCTTCTTAAAGACATCTGAGAAATTAACATAAGAAAGATTAGCCAAAAAATATCAAAATAGAGTTAAAACTTCTTGTAATTTGTCACTTAGAAATTTCATTAAGGAAAACAAACCTTTTGTCATTATCAAAGAACACAAGTTTTTGTCCATACAACACCAACAGATTTGGATGGCAAAAAGTAACTTTGGGTAAGCATCACGGTTTTCTTTTCTATGTCTTTTTATGTAAGCAAAGTCAGTTACTACATAATTCTAAAGTCAGCCAGGTGTGGTAGTACACATCTATAATCCCAGCATGCTGGGTTGCCTGAAGCAGGAACTGTATGAGTTTCAGTCTAGTCTGGACTACTTAGTGACTTAGCAAGACCCTGTCTCAAAATCAAGAAAAGGGGTGTTGGGTGTGTAGCTCAGTGTAAAGGTCCTGAGTTCTCTCCAATACCACAAAAAAGAAAATAAACCTAAAAATTTATCTCTATCAAATATTAAAACATTAGGAAGTATAACACAGTAAACCTCAGTTTGCAAGCATAATTCATTCCAGAAACAGGCTTGTGTATCCAAGCAAATTTTCCCAGAAGAAATAATGGAACTCAGGTGATTCATTCCACAACCCAAAAATGTTCATATAAAATTATTACAATACCATAAAATAGTACTAAATGATAAATAAAATGCCAAATGTAAAGAAAAATAAATTAATCTGTACTTACCTTTGATAACCTCCATGGCTGGTGTGAGGAAGACAAGAGAAAGGAAAGTTATTGTGTAGGATGACTTTCACTATCTGTCTTAGTTACTTTTTCTTGTTACTGCAACAAAATGTCTGACACCCAAAGTTAAAGGAGGAAAGGTTTATTTGGCTCACAGTTTGTAGATGTTGCAGTCCATAGTTGGCTGGCTCCACGGCAAGGTGGCATGGCAAAGCGACATCATAAAGAAGAAAGAGTTCATGACAGGCAGAAGGGTAAAGGCAGCTAGGTGACAAGCAACAAGCAGCAAGCAGTGACCCTGTACCTTATATTTCATCCAGACTCCCATCCTTAGGGCAGGTAGTGCTCACACCCAGGGTGGGGTACCCTAAATCCTACCCAGAACTGTACCAAACCAATCAGTGAACTAATTCAGTAACCATACATCTTTGAATCCAGCATCACACACTGTAGATCCAGCCACCTCTGAAAAACCCACCTATGACTGCATGAGACTGTGGGACATGTAGACACGAGCCAGCACACCATCGCTAACTGAATCACTGCTATTGGCTTAGTGGGATATACTTGTTTTCATGCAGTTTAAATGAGGAAGCTATCCAATGATACTTGCTTTTACCTTCTTTTGAGGATTTTGCAGAAATGTGGTACTGCATTGTCGTTAAACAGATTCATCACTTGCATCGCTACAGCCTTATTTTAGTGATGCTTTTCTAAAACAGTTTGCACGGTCCTCACATTTTATACAACTCCCTCATCTCATGTGAAGTGAGAGATTCCTCTGCTTTCTCCTGATCCTCCTCTGTAGACCAGATCTCCTATATATCTTCCAGTTGGGAGATATCCCACAATCCTGCAGCGAGAGAAAACCATAGGCTCACTTGTAATCCTGTGACATTCTGCATCATTTACTGCTTGTATTGCAAGATATCACTCATTTATCAAGTTAAACTTTACTAGAAATGTTTACTTATCTTGCAGGATAACTTATAGTCCAAAGTTTTATTGTATTTAAATGTTTTAAATGTTTGCTTTTTGTATGTCAGATCGTTGTTTAACTTTTGAGCAATGTATAAACTCCATGATAGCCTGAATAAGTGGAAGGTAAATTATGCATTATCTTTCGAATAGCATTTTTAGAGTTAACAAGTATTTTCAAATCATTGCTTTTCTTTCTTTCTTTTTTGATCCTTGCCAGTGTATTTGGAGTAGCTTTGTTAAATGTTACTGTTGGCATTTAACGAATGAAGAGAATGAATTTGCCAGAGTGAGATTACATGTTATGTGAAAGAGTCGAAACTGGTATTCACACATCTCTTCAAATATAATGATTTATGTAACAGGATAATAA
>RJWT010038997.1:0-12731 GCA_004365215.1 Cuniculus paca | reverse complement strand
GGTAGATGGGGATACAACTGCTGCCACTTGTTTTTCAAGTATTCCTATTGTACAGAGGAAGTTGGGAAGGAGATTGTTAATTTGGAGGATTGTATTACAGATGACACAACTGGAGAAGAGTCTACGAAAAAACCTCAAACCCTCCTGGAGATGCGCCAACAGAAACTAAAAGAGGAGAAAAAGAAGAAAAAGAGAAAGAAGAAGCACCAAAAGAGCAGCTCAAAGAGTGATGATGAAGAAAAGAAACATGAAAAATTGAAAACACCAATGAACACAGAGGAAGCCCACCTTCTTCAAGTCAAGGAGATCGTGCAGATGGATGAGAGGAAGCGACCTTATAATAGCATATATGAAAAGGAAATGGAGGCCCATAGAATGAAACGTCAGAGGCTAGATGACCCATGGCCTCTTTCTTTGGACAGCAGTCATCCAGGACAGATGCAACTAATGCACTCTTTTCACCTTCTTGATAACTGTAGGTAGAAGAATCCTTGCATACTCTTCTTGCTGCCTAATTATAATAAAGAAAGCTTCAGAAGTCTCAGAGTAAATTTATTCCTTTCCACATTGACAAAACAAACAGAAGAAAACCAAGAAGGAAGTACATTTAATATGGATTAGGATGAGAAATAATTTAATTTTACATTAGTGATGGGGGAAGGTCTTGGTTATCTTACCTATCAAAAATGTCTTCTACTCAACAGTAAAGTCTCTAATTCCTCAGTTTTTCTAAGGGTGTGAAGTATTACACACTTCAAAAGTTAATTTGTTACTTTCTCAAAACTAGAACTTTTTTAAACACTAGAAATTGCAGTAGTAATTTAACTCTAATTATAGTTGTTTTGTAATCATTTGTTTTAAAGGGTCTGAAACAAAAAAATAAATTTATTCTAACTTAGTTTTTGGAAAGAATATTTGTAGAAATGTAAATAATTTTATTCTCCCATGTAAATCTGTGAAGTAACAAATATGTTTTTATTTGATTACCAAAAATTTTAATACATTTCTTTGAACTTTATGTACAGAACCAAATTTGTTAGTCTTTGAATGGAAGGAAAAAAAAACTTATTTTCTCATCCTTGGGTCAGTACTGACTAATCAATACTTTTACCATGCTAAATATGATTTACCCATAAAAATCTATTCCTCTGCTTATGATATTACTACTTCTTTTACTTGTATTACCTTTATGTAACAATTATGATATTAAACTTTAAAAGATTTTAGAAAAAAAATGAATAAAGCATTTCCCTCCACAGAATATTAATATTAATTTTATACTGAATATTCAAATCACATGGAAAAATGGGTGAAGCTACAGAATATGTCCAAACAACCCCACCTCTCCTTCTGTCCAGGATGAGCACTGACATTCTCTATCAGACAGACATCGTATTAGTTTCCTATTGCTGCTATAACAAAATACTACAAACTTAATGACTTAAATAGTTCTTGGTCTTTATCTTATAGTTCTATAGGTCAGAAATTCAACAAGTCTTCCTGGGCTTCAGTCAAGGTATAGACACAGCTTTGTAGGAGACTCCAGGGGAAAGTTCATTACCTTGCCCTTCCCAGCAGCTCACAATCACCCCCACCCAACCCCTGCCTCCATCTTCCATGCTCAAAACCAACCATCTTGACTCACTCTTCATTCCCAGGCACATCTCTCTCTGACCATGCAAATAAAGAGTCTCTACTTTCATGGACTCCTGTGATTGAGTTGGTTTGATTATAACTAATGAAACCCAAGACGATTTGTCTCAAAACCCTTAATGTGATCACAACTGAAAACATCCCTCTTGCCAAGGAAGGTAACATGCTCACAGGTCACAGAGGTTATGAATTTTTTTTTTTAGTGAGGTCTGATTTAATTATTGCTTTTTTTTGAAAAAAAACATAGTTTTAAAACAAAGGAAAAATAATGTAGGCTGGTTAGTTGGTTTTCTTTGTTTTTTTTTTTTCTTTAACAGAGGTTATGATATGGACATCTTTAGAGGTAAGAGGACACTACTCTACCTACCACAGACACCCAAAGTCCCAGCTGCCAAAGCATTAACTTCATCTCATCAAGCAGCAGACCTCATGACAAAGTGCCCAGCTCGCCACCCAAAATGTTCTTAACTACAAATCTTCAAGGTCAAATTCAGAGGCTTTGCCCTGTGAGGAGCCCTTCATCATACTCACAGGCAGAATTAGTGATGGTGCTAGCACTTTGACAAGATCGGTAGACACTCGTCGCTTGATATTCAAGTTATCTGTCTGCCTGTACTAGTCTCAGTCACCTACAAACAATCTGAGAGTAAAAACTGACATCATCAACCGTGCCTCCCTGCCACCCATCATAGTGCCTGGAGGTACGTTAGTCAGCGCCTCGCTGCTTCGGCAAAATACCTGAGCAAAACAACTTGTGGAAGAAAGGCTTGATTTGGCTCACGGTTTCAAGGGTTTCAGTCCATCCTCACTTGGCTCTGTTGCTTCTAGGCCTGAGGTGAGATAGAGCATCATGGTAGAAGTGGGTGGTAGAGGAGAGCAGCTTACCTCATGGCAGCCAGAAAGGAGAAAGAGAGGGAAAGAAAGAGAGGAAGGGGCCAGGGGCCAGATACAATCCCCAAGGTTATTAGGGGCATTGTAGTTCTAAATCATAACAGTAGGGTTAGGTAAACATTTAAGGAATGAATGAATGAATTCTATCTAATTTTCTCTGGAGTACACTATATAACATGTAATTCAAAATATGGTTTCATGTGTCTGTTATGATTCCAGACCTGGTCCATGATGGAAGCTCAATAAATATTTGCTCAATAAATTAACTCTGATACTGTATTAGTCAGCTTTTCCATTGCTGGGACACTCTATATGTCACCCACAACTTAAAAAAGAAAAATTTTAATTTGCTTCATGGTCCATGGGATTCAGTCAATGGTCAGCTGCCTCCAAGGCAGGAAAATTATGGCAGAAAGATTTGATGGCACAAAGCTGCTGAATTCATGGAGGCCTGGAAGCAGAGTAGGAGGATGGTGCCAGAGAAGAAGGGGTGAGAGACCAGACAGAGACCCCATGGCCATGTCTCTAAGGTCATGGCCACCCAGGCGCACCTAGAGTCTCTAGAGTAGACCCCAAAGCCAACCAAGTTGAAACTCCACCTAACCAACACAGATATCTAATATACATTGAATGTTTCCTTTATCCCAGGCACTTTGCTGATTTCTTATATACTCTGCCTACCTCATTTAATTTTTCACAGCAACTCTCAAGTGAATGCTACTATATTAATTTGGGTAGTTCATGTTGGCTACAGTTACAAACACCTCAAAACCAAACAGGCTTCCTCCTTGACCGCCTGTCCTCCATAATTCTCAACCACACAGTGACTTAGGGGCTCCTTCCATGAAGGAGCCGCACCACATTTGAAAGGAAGTATGAGAGGGCATACTCTCTACTTAGCCCAAAAATGACACACCTCACTTTCATTTCTCCATTAACCAGACTACTCACATAGACCCAGTGCAAAGAAGGCTGGAAAATGCAGAGGAGCTTATGCAACTGTTATGATCTTGCTCATCTCACCACTGAGCAGAAAGCCAAGCTCAGGGCTTGCTGCATGGCAGCTGGGTTCCTGCCCTGTGATGGGACATTTCCTCCACACAATCTCCCTGCAGATAATCTATAGTGAGAGACTTGAGAAGTTGGCTGGGTCTCGTGTCTTAGGATCTCTCTGTTTTGCCCTGCCACTGTCCGTTTATCATAAGTGTCTAAATGATGACACCAGGCAGATGTTATGTGCCGATTCTCCTCTCCAGACTATTGAGAGAAGGGAAACCAAATCTATTTTTTAAAGCAAGCATCAGATGAAGCTTGAACAAAACCAATAACTTTCAGGGCGAGCAGCTCTAAGCTTCCCACAGATGCTCTCAGAGTGTCATTTCTGGGGTTTATTTGGCAGTTGTTTACTGTCTGGAGAAAAAGATTGCTCCTTCCTGTCTATGTTTCTCCCTCCTCCTCCCTGCAACCTTCCCAACAGTGATACTCCTTGGCTCTTGCAGTGCAAAATCATAGTAAAAATGTCTTCCAGCCTCCATCAGTGTCCTCTGTCCAGCACTAATCCAAAAACAGCTCTACCTCCAAGCCCGAACATTCTTTCCTGCCTCTTCCTTGTCTTCCAACACCAGTACCTCTACGTGGAGACTACCACAATTACAAGTCAACTGTCAGTTATTGGGGGCTGATTACTCAGGGAGTAAATTATTCAGCTTTTTGCTCCCCCTTTTCTCTGTGGGCTTTGCATTTCTTTGCACCTCCACAAGCAGCACAAAAGGGAAAGAAAGTTTGCAGAACTCCAACCCATCGGAGCCAGTGGCTGGCTAAGCCACTTCTCTCTGGCCAGGGATGCAGTTGGGACCCTGGGGTTCATCTGTGTAAGCTGCGTCCTCCCCATTCACACAGATAATTCTGAGTTCCCAATCATTTTTCCAGGAAGGAGGGGAGAGGTACAGCCTTCGGTCTTTCCTGTGCAGGGCTGCTCTGCCTGGCCTGTGACGTCAATACACTTGACAACAGCATGTGTGCGCACGTGCAAGCGAGTGCATGTGTAGGCACGAGACACCCAGTGCTGTCATTTACAGCATTCAGCTTGATGGCAGAGCTGTCTGGTTACAGCATGAAGCATGTCGAGGGACCATTGTGTGATAGCACTGCTAATAAATACAACGGATTTTTAAAACCAAAGCAGAGAGAGGCAGACAGAGGCAACTCAAGCTCACAGGAAATGCTCTCCTTTGCCAGTTTACCAGAGGATGTGGGGCCTGGGGAATCTGAACCACAGTCCCTTACTGAAGGGCTGGAGGACTGATAAAGAAGCTCTTAGGGATGTCACCCAAGCTCACAAAAGAAGGGATAGATGCTGGCTGTGTGGATGGAGTAGCTATCCCAGAAGGAGCCAGGCAGAATGAAGTCACCCCTGCTCCACTCACCACCTCCCACAGCCCAGCAGCCTGACCACTCCCACATCCCCGCATACCAACACCCCCACCCCACCCCCACTGCTTGGCTATCTTTAGAACTGTTATCACGGGCTCACAGCAATTTATGGACAAGAGGGGGGGGGTCTTATGAGATGGGGCCTTGAGCTCTCTCCCTTGCAAACCTGGCCAAGCCCCAGGCAGTCTAACTCTGGACCCTTTTAAGTCACCTTTGCATTCAATTAGCAAGTACTTGTTAAGCACCTATTATATGTCAAGCACTGTTGGAAGCACGGGGAACTTAGTGGCATTTAAGGTGCCAAAGCTTCATTTCAGCAGGGAAGACAGGCAGAAAACAGGTAAACAAATAACAGATGCACTCTGAATTCAGACATGCACTCTGAATAAATAAAACAGGTGCTGTGAGGGAGTGACCAAATGGGTGCGGCCTCACTGATGTGCTCATCAGAGCCTTTGTCACTGATGAGAAAGCATCACGGCTGAAACCTGATGAGGACAAGTTAGCTGGCCTGGATCCAAGAGGAGAGCATCCTAGGCAAAAGGCCCACCATGTCCTAAGGTGCTGGGGCAGGAATGAGCTTGGAGAGCTGGAGGACCACACAGCAAGGGGGGAAGCTGGAGGAGGGCCAGGGTGGGCTCCTTAGGCCTGGAGGCAGCTGTGAGGAGCTATGCTGCAGTTCTGGGAAGCCGCCAACGGGATCCCAGCAGAAGAGGGCTGTGATCTATTTGCATTTTTAAAAGCACTGTCTGGAGGCTGAGTGACTGCAAAAGATAGAACCCACTCACACAAGCTTGAGCATGGGAGCTGGCTGACGTGGAAGGAGGCAAGATCAATTTACTGAGCACAGGAGCAGGGACTGCTCGGTGAGGGGAACTGTCTGAAGCCAGAGTGACCTCGCTTTGGCTATGTTGGCTCAAGAGCTGTCTGTTTAGCTCCTCTCTGCTCTGAACACAAGCTCCTCTCAAGTATTCTAGCCCCTTCTCTGCAAAGCCTGGCCAGTCAGTCCCTTAAGGTCCTCCAAATTCCCAGGATAGAGAAGGTGATTGGGCCATCTCAAGTCACATGACAAGCTCTTGTGGCCAATCAGCATTTCCACAAAGGCATGACTGCTGCAAAACATGGCTGCCAGCAGCGTTCACAACTAGAATGCCAGAAAGTTTCAGAAGAGGACTAAGATGGTCAGGAGCCTCCAAGGATCCACTACTCAGTCATTCTCCAGAATTCTCTCTGATAGCACCATAACTTCCTCCATTCCTGTCTATCTCACCACTCACCTTCACACCACCCAGTAGACTTTGACTGCCCAGACCCCTTTCTCAGTTCCTTGGAGCTACAGGAGTGGAGAGCTCTGACTAGGGCAATGGCACCCAGACAGGAGAAACAGAGAAAGACCCAAGTCCAAGAGACTGAGTCTTAAGATTTACAGGCCTGAAATGACTGTCCAGAAGACCCCAAGATTCTTAGACATAAATTACTAAAACAGAACCAAGAAGATTTAAAAACCCTGAATAATCCAATAACAGAAAAATGAAATTGAAGCAGTAATAAAAAAATCTAACAACAAAGAAAAGTCCAAGTCCAGATTTACTGCTAAATTCTACAAATCTTCAGAGAAGATCTAAGACCAATACTCATCAAGCTTTTTAATGAAATTGAAAGGGAAGGAGTACTCCCAAAGTCATTCCTGGAAGCTGCTATTACTATGAGTCCAAAACCAGACAAGGATTCTACCCAAAAGCAGAATTGCAGGCCAATCTCTTTAACAAGATACTGGCAAATTGAATGCAACAAATCATTAAAAGGATCATACCTCATGACCTAGGTTTCATCCCAAGGATGCAAAGATGATTCAACATGCACAAGTCAATAAATGTAATATATCACATAAACAGAAGCAAGGACAAAAATCACATGATCATCTCAACAGATGCAGAAAAAGTCTTCAACAAAATTCAACATCATTTCATGATAAAAATCCTAAAGAAAACAGGTACAGAAGGACCTTATCTCAATCTGATAAAAACATTTATCACAAACCTACTGTCAACCTCATATTAAATGGAGAAAAACTGAAAAATTTTCCCTCTAAAGTTAGGAATAAATCAAGAATATCCACTATCACCATTCCTGTTCAACAGTACTTGAAACATTAGCATGAGCAATTAGGCAAGAAAAAGAAATAACCAGGTGTTGTGGCACACTCTTGTAATCACAGTACTCAGGAGGCTGAGGCAAGAGGATCATTGGGAGTTTGAGACCAGCCTGGGCTGCACAGTGAGCTGAAGGCCAACTCAAACTGCATAGTGAGACCTTGTCTCAAAAAAAAAACCACAAAAGAAAGAAAATGCACAAGAAAAAAGGAATCAAGTTTTCATTATTTGCAGATGACATGATCCTCTACATAGAAGACCCAAAAAAATTCATCAAAAGATAAATAAAATTAATAATCAAATTCAGCAATGTAGCAAGATAAAAAATCAACACATAAAAATCAATAACATTTTTGTACACTAATAATAAATGCACTGAGAAAGAAATTAGGAAAAAATACCATCCCCAATAGCACCAAGAAAAATTCAATACTTAGGAATTACTAACTAAGGACATGAATGATCTTTACAATGAAAACTACAGTACTCTGAAAAAGGAAATCAAACAGGATAACAGAAAATGGAAAGATGTCCCCTGTTCCTAAATATACAGAACCAATGTAGTAAAAATGTTTGTTATAGTTTGTGTCTAGGTGGCCCCCCAAGCCTCATGCAGTCATGGAGGCTGCTGAATCTAGCATTTGTGATTGGTCATTGTCTAGTGCTGGGATCAGTGGTGTGAGTGCTGCAGCTGCCCATGGGTGGAGCCAGCATACTATATACAGGAGGGAAGAAGGAATGTTTTGCTCTCCTCTTTTGCTTTTCCTCTCTTGTTGCTTGCAGACTGCCACAAACAACTGTCCTCAGCGACACCACCCTGCCTTGGAGCCAGCTGAGTATGGACTAAAATCTCCAAAACTATAAGAAATAAACCTTTCCTTTCTTCATTTTGGTCACCAGGTATTTTGTCTCCACAATGAGAGAAAAGTAACCAATGTTCATACTTCCAAAACTGATATACAGACTGAATGCAATCCCAATCAAAATGCATTCTACAACCAAAGCAATCCTCACAGAAAAAGAGAAAACAATCCTAAAATTTATATAGAACCAGAAGAGACTAGAATAGCAAAAGCAATCCTGGGTGACAAGAGCAAAGCAGAAGGTATGACAGTCCCCAACTTAAAGTTATATTACAGAGCTACAGTGATAAAAACAGTGTGGCACTGATACAAAAACAGTCAAAAATATCAACGGAACAGAATAGAGGTTGCAGGAACAACCCCTAGCACATTCGAATCTTTGATCTTTGCCAAAGGGGCCAAAAGCATACACTGGAGGAAAGATAGCCTCTTTCATAAATGGTGCTAGGAAAACTGGTTATCCACATGCAAAAGATTCAATATTGGCCTATTTCTCTCACCATGTACTAAACTAAATCAAAATGAATCAAAGAATTAAAAATTAAAACAGAAACACTTAACCTGCTGGAAAATAAAATAGGAAAAACTCTTGAAGTCCCAGGCATAAGCAAGGACTTTCTGAACAAAATCCCAGTTGCAGAGGAAATGGTACCAAGAATCAACAAATAGGATCATGTCAAATTAAAAAACTTCTGCACAACAAAATAAACAACAGAGTGAAAAGACAACTTATACAATGGGGAAAATTTTGCCATCTGTTCCTCAGAAGACTAACATGTAGAATTCATAAATAATTTGAAAAAAATTAAATCCCCCCAAATAAAAGAACCAATCAAAAAATAAGCAATGGTGAAATGGTTAGACACTTTATAAGAGAAGTACAAATGGCCACTAAATAGATGAAGAAATATTCGACACTGCTGGTCATTAGAGAAATGCAAAATAAAACAACACTGAGATTTCATCTTACCCCAGAATCACCATTATCAAAAAATCAAACGTAATAACAAATTACTGACAAGGCTGTGGGAAAAAGGAACCTTTCTAAATTGTTGGTGGGGATGTAAACTGGTACAACCACTATGGAAATCAGTATGGAGATTCCTCAAAAAAACTATAAGTTGAAATTTCATTTGACCCAGCTATTTCCTTTCTAGGTATCTTCCTGAAAGAGTTAAAGACATCATATTATCATGATACATGAATTCCCATGTTTATAGCACTACAAATCATAAGAGTTAAATCTTGGAAACAGCCTGCCTGTCCATCAATAGATGAATGGATACAGAAATTGTGGTATTTACACACAATGGGATACTACTGTGCCATGAAGAATAAACTTGAGTCATTTGTAGGAAAGTAGACACAGCTTGAAACCGTATGTTCAGTGAAATCAATCAGACACACGAGCTCCAATATCACATGGTTTCTCTCACATAAGAAGCCCAAAATATAAGTAAAAAGCAAAGTAACAGTTAGATAATAAGAAATAGGAAGACAGATCTTTTGCAAATGAGAAGGAGACCAAGAGATGGAGGGCGGGGAAGAGACGAGAGGGGGAGCAGAGGAGATAAAGAATTAAGATGTGTTATGTACATGTACCTGCTCCCCACAAGGATTGTAAACACTGTGTACTGCACACATGTACTAATAAAAAAATAATTATTTTTTTAAAAAAAGAAGACCCCCAAACTAGGGACCAGGGTCAGAAAAGCTAGCATCTTTGCGGCAGGGTCACACTGGCAAAATATTTGCTGGTGCCCACATCAGGTACCATGGGCCAGCTCAGGGCCAGGCTCTTGTGCGCGTGGCAGGGTGAGAGGAGGTGGAGCCCACAGGCTCTGGGTGGAGACTCAGATAGGCTTCTTCTGCAGGTTGGGGGCCTCTTCTGTAAAATAATCTCTGTGCCCATCCTCCTTCCCCTCAGTGCTGGCCACCAGCCCACCTGGTGCTGCCACCAGGGGCCTCAAGAAGAGCCAGTGAGGGCAGCCTGAGATGCTGGCAGTTTAATTATGAAAGGGCCAGTGGGGCCAGGAGCAGTAGAGAAGGGCTCTCCCAGCCTTCAGGAGGAGGGATAGAGGGGGACAGGAAAGCCAGAGGAACAGCAGGAATGAGTGAGAAAAAAAACTAGGGAAAAGAGATCAGGATGGTGCAGGGCGGAGACACAGAGACCAGGAAAGAGAGAGGACACAGAAACAAAGCAAAAACCATCAGAGACCAACGGGGTAGAAGTGCCCGGATCCAAATCCAGCGGCCGCAGGGAATGACAAGTCAAGTGTCTTAGTTTGCCGTGACAAAATGCCACAAAATAGGTGGCTGGGACCACAGGCATTGACTGTCTCCCAGTTCTGGAGGCTGGAGGTCCGAGATCAGGGTTTTACGGGCTGGTTTCCTCTGAAGCTACGAGGGATCTGTCAGGAGTTATCTCCTTGGTTTACACATGGCTGATCTTACGTTACACGTTAGTTTCCAAGCTTGCCTTTGTATTTTTAAATTATCCCCCTTTTTAAGGAATTAGGGCCTCTGGACAGACCCTGTCTCCAAATAAGGTCACAATTCTACATACTACGGGTGAGGATTTCAGCATGCATGGGGTGGAGGAGGAGGTCAGAATTCAACCCCGTGCATTACCTAACCTCCTTTGGCTCAGTTTCTTCATCCATAAAATGGACAATCGTGAATCATTCCTTCCTCGGAGGATTGCTCTGTGGACTAAGTGAGCTACCAAATACAAAGGCTGACATGTATCAAAGGCATAGTATGTATTAGTATCTTTATAATTAATATCATTATTCCACGTGACAGAAAATGATGGCCCCCGAAATGTCCATGCCTTATGCCTCAGAACCTGTGACTATGTTGCTTTCCATGGCAAAAGGGACTCTGTAGATGTGATGAGGCTGACAGGTGGGAAGACTCCCTGCAGGACCTAAGGGGACACACTGTGCCATGAGCCTGAACAGCAGAGCACCATCTCTGGCTGTGGTGAGAAGGAGATGCCAGGACAGCAGAAGGGTCTGAAATGCAACATGACAAGGACTCAACCCTGCCGTTACTCCACTTGAAGATGAAAGAGGGGAGTCAGGAGCCAAGGGACACGGCAACCTCCAGAGGCTGAGAACATCCACAGTGTGCAGCCAATGGGAAAACGGGGCCCTCAGTCCCACAACTCCAAGGAATGAATTCCGCCAGCAAGCAATATTTAGAAACAGCGTCCTCTGTCAAGCCTCCAGAAAGAACTGCAGCCTGCGACAATGTGTCAGCCACTTTCCATTCCCATGACAAAATACCTGAGATAAACAACTTGAAAGAAGGAGAGATTTATTTTGGCTCGCACTTATAGAGGTCTTAGTTCATGGTCAGTTGGTTCCATTGCCGTGGGCTTGTGGGGAGGCAGGCGGGGCATCGTGGGAGAAGGTACGGTAATGCAAAGCTGCTCGCCATGTGGCAGCTGGAAGCAGAGAGGGGAAAGGCATGTGCTGGCGGGCTACCTCCTCCCACCTTCGTCCCACCCTCACACTCTTGGATATGCCCTCCACATGCAGGCGGGTCTCCCCTGGGCCAATCATCTCCAGAAACACCCTCACAGACTCACCTAGAGGGGTGCTTTATTTCTTGGTCAAGTGCTTCCCAGTTTCCTAGGTGCCTCTCATCCAATCAAGTCAACCAATCCATATTAACCATCATCAATATTAATTTTAGCAGAGTAAGATTATACTGAACCTCTCACCTGCCAAACTGTCAGATCACAAATTTGTGTCTTTTTAAACCACTATGTTTGTGATTGCTTGTTGCAGCAGCCACAGGAAACATACATGCTGAAAATGACCATCATATGTGTGATAATCTGGTGAACCATGGCCCACCCCTGGAGGCCAGGTGGACATCGGTGCCCCCTAGAGGCCATGAGCAGCTCTGGCGACTACAAAGAGGTGTGCACACCTGGAGGACCCCAAGGAACAAGGGTGTGACCACGCACTGGACTTTGGAGCAGCACAGCATCAAAGGTCAGGAGAAAAGCAAAGGGGTACCTGTGCATAGTCAGGGGATACTTGAGAGCCCCCAAGGAGATGAGGGGGCCCCAGGCTGCACACCACAGACCCCTCCACTGCTCAAGAGAGAACCCTGACTGCGGTGGCCTGAAAAATGCTCCCCCAAAATGTTCCCATCCTAATCCCCGGATATGCCGCCTTATATGGCAAAAGAGACTTTGCGGATGTGCTTAAGTTAAGGATCAAGAGTTGCAGAGATTATCCTGGATTATCCAATGGGCCCAATGTAATCACAAAGGGCCTTCTAGGAGGGAGGCAGGGAGTCAAGGTCAGGGCAAGAGAAGGAGAAGCCGTTGTGATCAGAACCAGAGGTGGGAGGTGCTTTGAAGATGGAGGAGTGCCCGACAGGCACGGGGCACAGAGGTCTCCAGGTGCTGGAGAAACCAGCCAAGGGTCTCCCCAAGGGAGCCCTTCCGCCACCTTGATTTTAGACTCTGGCCCTCAGAGCAGTGAGAAAATGATTTTATGTGGTCTTAAGCCGTGGAGGTTGTGGCAATTTGAGGACCTTGGCAAGACTGGTTTCACTGGAGATCACGGCTGCTCCTCAGCCGGACCACTGCACTGACCCCCACGGGCTCCCTGCCTCTTCTCTCCTCCCTTCCTCCAGGGAGACCTTCCAGGAAAGTAGGTCAGACCCCCACCCCTGCCTGCCCTCTGGGAACTGCTTGTCACACAGTGGTTTGTCA